>CABHPP010145467.1:7157-38543 GCA_902168425.1 Peromyscus attwateri
TGTGTGTGTGTGTGTGTGTGTGTGTGTGTGTGTGTGTGTGTGTGTGTGTTCCATAAGTTTGGGTATGTTGTGCATTCATTTTTATTGAATTGTAGGAAGTCTTTAATTTCTTTCTTATTTCTTCCTTGACCCAGTGGTGATTCAGTTGAGAGTTGTTCAGTTTCTATTAGGTTGTAGGCTTTCTGTAGTTTGTGTTGTTCTTGAACTCTAACTTTAGCCTATAGTGGTACAATAAGATACAGGGGGTTATTCCAATTTTTTTTGTATCTATTGAGATTTGCTTTGTGAATAAGTATGTGATCACTTTTAGAGAAGGGTCCATCGGGTGCTCAGAAGAAGATATATTCTTTTGTGTTTGGGTGAAATATTCTGTAGATGTCTGTTAAGTCCATTTGAGTCATAAGATCTGTTAGTTCCCTTGTTTCTATGTTTAGTTTCTGTCTGGCAGACATGTCCAGTGGTGAGAGTGGGGTACTGAAGTCTCCCATTATTAATGTATGGGGTTTGATGTGTGGTTTAAGCTTTAGTAATGTTTCTTTTACAAATGTGTGTGCCCTTGTATTTGGGGAATAGATGTTCATAATTGAGACATCATCTTTGTGGAAATGTCCTTTGATGAATATGAAATGTTCTTCTTCATCTCTTTTGATTAATTTTAGTTTGAAGTCTATTTTGTTAAATATTAGTCTAGCTACACCAGCTTGCTTCTTAGCTACACCATTTGCTTGGAAAATCTTTTCCCAACCCTTTACTCTGAGGTAATGTCTGTTTTTGATGTTGAAGTATGTTTCTTGTATGCAGCAGAAGGATGGATCCTGATTTCATATCAATTCTGTTAGTCTATTTTTTTTTTGTTTGTTTTTTGGCAAATTGAGTCCATTGATATTAAGAGATATTAATGACCAGTGATCGTTAATTCCTGTTATTTTTTGTTTTGGTGGTGGTAGTGTGTGTGTGTGTGTGTGTGTGTGTGTGTGTGTGTGTGTGTGTGTGTGTTTCTGTTCTTTGGGTTTTAAAGGTATGAGATTATCTATTGCCTGTGTTTTTATGGGTGCGACTAACTTCCTTGGGTTGGAGTTTTCCTTCTAGTACTTTCTGTAGGGCTGGGTTTGTGGATAGGGATTGTTAAATCTTGTTTTTTCATGAAAACTTGTTTTCTCTGTCTGTGGTGATTGAAATTTTATGGTGATTGCTGGGTGTAGTAGTCTGGACTGACATCTGTCATCTCTTAGTGTCTGCAAAATGTCTGTGCAGGACCTTCTGGCTTTTAGAGTCTCCATTGAGAAGTCAGGTGTCACTCTGATATGTCTATGTCTATATGTTACTTGTCCCCTATCCTTTGCAGCTCTTAATATTCTTTCTTTATTCTTTATGCTTAATGTCTTGATTATTATGTGGTGAGGGGACTTTTTTTTGTTTTGGTCCTGTCTATTTGGTGTTCTGTAAGCTTCTTATACCTTAATAGGCATGTCCTTCTTTAGGTTGGGAAAGTTTTCATCTATGACTTTATTGAATATGTTTTCTGTGCCTTTGAGCTAGAGTTCTTCTCCTTCTATCCCTGTTGTTCTTAGGTTTGGTCTTTCATGGTGTCCCAGATTTCCTGGATGGTTTGTGTTAGGAATTTTTTGGATCTAACATTTTCTTTGATTGATGAATCTGTTTCCTCTATCGTGTATTTTCAATGCCTGAGATTCTCTCTTCCATCTCTTGTATTCTGTTGGTGATGCTTGGATCTGTAGTTCCTGTTTGCTTACCCAGAGTTTCCATTTCCAGAATTCCTTCCTTCTGTTTTTTCTTTATTGCTTCTATTTCAATTTTCAAATATTGAATTGTTTCCTTCACCTGTTGGATTTTTGTCTTGGTTTGCTTGGTTTTCCTTAAGGTATTTATTGATTTTTTTTCCAATATTTTTTTGTCTTTTCTCAAATTTCTTTAAGGGAATTTTTCATTTCCCCTTTAAGGGCCTCTACCATCTTCATAAAGTTATGTTTAAGGTTGTTTTCTTGTGCTTAAGCTGTGTTGGAATGTTCCGGTCTGGCTGTTGTAGAATCACTGGTTTCCTATGTTGCCGCATTGTCCTTTCTGTTGTTGAGTGTATTCTTACACTGGCATTTGTGCATTTGGGTTTGGGATGATTATAGGTCTGGGTGATGACTCTTGTGTTGTCTTTGTTGGATGGATGTTTTGTTCCTTTATTATTTGTTTCCTTTGTTTTCTTCTGTCCTGAATGGCCAAGGTTTCTGGTGATTGGCAGGTCTTCAGGTCCAGCAGGGCATCTCAGCTGAGGTTTGTGGGGGGTCTGAGTGCCTAGGTCCAGCATATCCTCCTGTTATTCCAATGGTGTGGGCTGTACCTGTGCCCATGGAATCTGCTCTTGTTGCAGGAAGAGCTGTCCACATAGCGGATGATGAGGTGGGTGGGATTGAGCGCAGAGTGGGTTTTGGAGGAACACAATCCAGTGAGTGGCAGAAGTGGTGGTGCAGCCTGCAGGCTGCTTTCACCTGCTGGCCAGCTGCTGGGAATTGCATTGGAGCAGTGGAGTTCCACTAGAGTTGGGGACAGGGCCCAGCTGCCTTGCTGGTGCTGAAATGGAAGAGCGAAGGGCACGGGATATGCTCTGGGGCAGTTCAGCTGGGAGTCAGTATTGACCTGTTTTTCCAACTGGTGTGGGTTGTGCCTGTGCCTATGGAGTCTGCTTGAGTTGCGGGAAAAGGCTTGCCATGGAGAGGTGATGAGGTGGGTTGGGTTGGGCATTGGAGTGGGTCTTGGTGGAACAGAATCCAGTGGGTGGTGGCAGTGGTGATATAGCCTGTTCTTCCAACTGGTGTGAGTTGTACCTGTCAACAAGACATTTCTTTATCCTGTAATTTATTGTTTTGTATTTACTAAAAATCTAGAATTTTATTGGCTTGTATAATTTCTACATATTTGCCACTATTAAGAAAGTAAAATTGATAATCCTATGGTCTAGAGAACTATTTATATTTTGTCAATTTTATCAATAATGTGCTTTACAGCAAGAAAGTATATGGTTATATTCATTATCTTATCCTTCTAGGTCAATCTGGAAATAGCTTCTGTCTTTCTGTAGATGCTATGGCATTGACACTTTTGAAAGTAGCAAGGTAGAATTCTCCCCATTTGTGTTAACCTGGTGTTGTCTCACAATTATGTTCATGACAGACACTGTTTACAGAAACACCCTCAGAAGTCCTGTGAGCTCTTCCTGTGTCCATTGTGTCATGAATTACTTATTTCAGTTCTGTCCCCTGAATAGTAACATCATATCTGATCAGTTAGTTAAAGCACCATTCACCAATTTTTTCAAAAGATGCCATTTATCTCTTTATAATTTGAAAGAATTTTATGGATATATGTTTTTGGGATTACAGGAATGTTTAGATACTCCTTAACCTTCACCCACCCACAACAATTCATTCCTAAATCAATTTTAATGCTGTTTAACAAATGATGGATTTTTCTGATTTCATTATCTCTTCACATCTCCTTTTCACTGTCAGGAAGAGATTTCACTTTTACTTATTCATTCATTTATTTTTTTTATAGCAGACTGTAATAATAGAATTTAATTTTACTCAATAAAATAATATGTATAAATATTTATTAACATCCAATATTGACAATACCAATTTATATTAAGAAATACTCTCCATGTATGGTTGTTCTAACTGTACTTACAAGGACCAGTAAATGATGCCTTTTGCAAGCTAAAAACTATGTCCTTGGGTTCATCCCAATCATTTTTAGAACACATTCCTAGTTTCTTGTCCAGCATGATGTTCATGAAAGACATTTTCTACAAAAGCACTCCATCTTATTCTGCTTTTCCTAGCCCTGAAATCAAGGAATTGCCTTGCTTTTTGTCCATCTCTGTGCCTTCAATTTCCTGGGAGGTCTTATTTCCATTGAGTGGAGAATAATATTCATAGACAAAGATCTGGGCATAAAGTGTACAGGACACTTTTTTAAAAATCATTTTGGAGATTTTTGTACATTGCCTTCAATAGTGGAAAAAATAGAAATAATATCAACATGTTTTCAAGAATAAATGAAAGATTCTAATGTGTAGTACTTAGAGAATCATGCCATGGAATTCTAGATAAGCTTTAAAAACAATGGAGGGTCTATTAATTAGAGAGTCTAATAGGTAGTGTATTTTTTTAAAATGTAAACAAATTCATGGCTGTTCAGTGTCATTTATTGTAAGCAGTATATATGTAGTTACATATTCAAGCAAAAAAATGTAAAACTCTGGAAGTTTGCATACTTTATAAGATATGTCTACTGTGGCTATGACAAAAAAAAACCTGGCAAAAACAATTTAAATAAGTGTTTCTTTTGGTTTATCATTTGAGGGGATACAGTCCACAATGGCATGGTAGCAATGGAGGTCACATTTCATATACTGCCAGGAAGTAGATAGAAGAACACTGATGCTCATGTTTTCCTCTCTTCTCCCTGTTTAGTACAAAGCCCTGTTCATGGAAATGCTCTGCTCACATTCAGGGTGTGTTTTTCCTCCTCAGTTATGTCTCCAAGAAGTATATTCAGGTAATTGTAAATCTATTTATTGTAAATCCATTTTCAATTTGAGGATGGAATAAGAAAGTGAAAATGTTATGTACTTGTGGTTTTGAATGAATTTTATTTAATTTTAAATCTAAATATGAATTTGAAATCAATGAATACAAAGTAAAAAAAAACTAAAATAATTTGAACATCAATTGCTTTCAAGAAGATAAAATAATATATAAGGTGGTTAGGTGCTGTAGGATAATGCCCTTGTACACTGGTTGGCCAGTAGCCAGGCAGGAAGTATAAGTGGAGCTAGCAGACAAGGAGAATTCTGGGAAAAGGAAGGGCAGAGCCAGGAGATGCCAGCCCACCATCCAGGGAGCAGCATGTAATGGCATACAGGTAAAGTCATGGAATATGTGGCGACATATATATTTAACAAAAATGGGCTGAGTTTAAATGTAAGAGCTAGTCAGTGCTAGGCCTGAGCTAATGGCTGAGCAATTTAATTAATATAAGCCTCTGTGTGTTTACTTGGGTCTAAGCAGCTGCAGGACTGGTGGGTGAGAGAGATTTGTCCTGACTGTGGGCCAGGTGGGACACAGGAAAACTTTCAGCAACAGTTAGGAAACTGGACTACATTGTACATCAAATTCTAGGATTATAACTCACTAATCAGTTTGATAATTGTATCAAATGGTGTCAATTTTATTCAAGTTTTATTTATTATCAATTAAATACTTTCTTGTGTGGATTAATTTTAATTTAACTGCAAAGAACTTAAACTATGAGGAAGCAGGATGAGTAGATACCTCTGGGATATATTTCCCATCTATTTGTCCATTCTTGATTTCTGCAGGAGCTACAAGGTCAGTTATGGCATCATAGACTCATTGTATAGTGACACTGGCCAGCCTAGGTCACATGCAGCTAGCTTCCATGCTTATCCTGGAGGGTTGGATACCATTTCATATGACATGAATATTAAGTGGGATTTGATTTAAACTTGAAAATTGTTGTGAAGCAGACTCTTTCAGGCAGAAAAGCCACAGTGAATGTCCTGAGATATCAATGTACCCACTAACAGAAGATCAGGTGGAGGCCTGTGTGGGGAGCCGTGACTGAGGGCAATAAGAGTGAGTGACAAGAATTTAGAGGGATAATCTGTGAAGGGAACAAGATAATTTGTGTGAGGGCAAGATAAGAAACAAGGATTTTACTAGGAAGATGAATGATGTAGCTGAAGTTTTCCTGTGTCCTGTCCTGCCGTCTCTCCCACTTGCATCCCACAAGTAAACACACAGAGACTTACATTACTTATAAACTGTATGGCCGTGGCAGGCGTCTTGCTATCTGTTCTTATATCTTAAATTAAGCCATTTCTATAGATCTATACCTTGTTACGTGGCTGTGGCTTACCGGTATCTTACATCATGCTTCTCCTCGTGGCGGCTGGCAGCGTCTCCCTGCCTTAGCCTTCCACCTCCCAGAATTCTCCTCCTCCGTGTCCCACCTACACTATCCTTCCTGCCTGGCTACTGGTCAATAAATCATTTTATTTAATCAATTGATCATAGCAACATATATTTACAGCATACAGGACATCCTACAGCAGAATGAGAGGGTTTGGTTTCTACTTTTAAATCCCATTTACTCCCATGTCCCCAAAAGACAACTGCGGGAAGGCCGGTAAGGGAAGGGATTTCAATAGGACACCATTACAGCAATGGAGATGAGAGATGGGGATGGTTTGGGATGGTAACAAAGGTGGAGGTGATGTCTTCAGAGTTGGTAGGATTTACTTGCAGAATAGATGAGAGGCAGGGACACTGCATGGATAGTTTTGAGGTTTTATTCTGAACATTGAAAGAGAGGAAATTGATATTTCCTGACACAGAAAAGAGATGGGAAGAGAGCATTTGAGAGGAAATTCATGTGATGGAACCTTTGTGTTAGATTTAAGCTGAGAATATGAGTCTGGAGTTTAGAGAAGAAATGGGACTGGAGAGAAATATTTAGGAACTGCTCTTCTGTAATCAGTATTTAAGGCCTGAGATGGAATGATTTAACCTAGGAAGTCATCTATAGATGTGGCTCAACACACACACACACACACACACACACACACACACTTATACATAGATATAGATATAGATATGTTATATCTATAGCACATCTGTAGAAGAGAAGTGTCTAGGATTGTCCCAAGGATGATCTACAACTAGCTCTATAAGAAGATGATCTTGCAAAAGGGGAGTTCTTGGGATTCTGGAGTGTGTGTGCGTGTGCGTGTGCGTGTGCGTGTGTGCGCGTGCGCGTGCGCGTGCGTGTGCGTGTGCGTGTGCGTGTGTGTGTGTGTGTGTGTGCCACATATATGTGGGTGCTTGTAGAGGTCAGAACAGGGTCCCCTGGAGTTAGAGTTACAAATTGCTTGTCAGCCACCCAGTGTGCTTGTTTGGAACCCAACTGCAGTCCTCTGGAAGAGCAGCAAGTGCTCTAAAACACTGAGCCAACTCTCTAGGCCCTCATCTCATAGTCTTAAATAAAGAAATGAAGGTTTTCAATTGCAGTAATAAGATTAAAATACCAAAAGCTATTCTTTAAATAGAGAACACAGATGTGCATGCCTACACACACAGAGCTATAGTTAATGACCGTTAGCAAAGGCATTCGCTTAGGGATACAAGAAAATTTTTCTGCAAAAAAAATTTGCAGATTAAATTTAAGGGAAATAGGCTCATTAGCTCTCAGGAAGCCTACAGCTTTGTCGTTCTTAAACTGCTCGCCAATGTAATCGAAGTATTTATAGATTCTTAGAACTAAGGGAAATTGGAAGAAAAACATTCAGTTTCACTTAAAACATATTTGTGTGTGTGGATGTGTGTGTATTGTGTTAGTGCATATATGAGTGTATGTGTGTGTGTACATGTGTGTGCTTGTTTTATGGCATGCTTTGCTCTTAGAAAATACCATTATTGCTGTATTTGGCAGTAATTATTGGGCATCAATGGTGTAAAAAGTTTCTATTACAGTTTATGGTTATTTGTATTATATGTATGCAACTATTTTTTAATCCATTTAAACATTCAAATTCTTAGTGTCTAAGGTATTGCTCTATAGTATTAAAAATATTAATCCATTATCCTTTAAGTCTTTATCCATATACAGTGTATGTGCATGTTTGTGTGCAAATATGGGTATGTCCATGCTATGGAATGCTTGTAACACGAATCTTAAAAGGTCTTATTAATTAAAAAAAAAAAACTCAGTGCCAGCTATTGGGGTAAATTCTGAAAGATCAGAGAGACAGAACAAGCCACAGCCAACCTCTGGACAACTCCTCAGCTGATCTTGTTTCCTCAGACTGAAAGCTTCTGAGTCCTCACCCGAATGGATCTCAGCTGAACCACTGCTAAAAGCCTGAAAGTTTAAAAGTTTAAAAGTTCCTCATGCCTTATATACCTTTCTGCTTCCTGCCATCACTTCCTGTGATTAAAAGCGTGTGTCTTTCCCAAGCAAGACAGGAGATCTCATGTGCTGGGACTAAAGGTGTGTGCCACCACACCTGGCTCTATTTCCAGTGTGGCCTTGAACTCACGGAGGGATCTCTGCCTCCAGAATGCTAGGATTAAAGGTGTGTATGCCACCATTTTCTGGCCTCTATGTCTATGTAGTGGCTGTTTTGTTCTCTGACCCCAGCTAAGTTTATTAGGGTGCAAAATATATTGGGGGACACAATATCACATTTCCCCTATTTTGTCTAAATAATAAAAGAAGCTTATAACTAAGATAAACTATATCCAATAAGTATATATAATGTATGCAGTCAAGAATTATATTAACAATGTCTAGTCCATTAACATTTGACAAATTCAGACAAAAAATTTCATTATTTATCCTATTTTGGTGAGTCCATTCCAAAACTGTATACAATATACAAAAATCCAATCCAATGTAAAATATTTAAAACAGGTAGTTCCTTTTTAAAAGTAGATTCAATAATCTACCTTCTTATCATATCCATATTCTCTCTTTTTTTTTCTTTTCAAATGCTTGTGGATATCAGTGGACAACTTTGGTGTCTGTTTTTGCCTTACACCTGAAGACAGACTATCATGCTGTTTGCAAGTGCTTAGGTCAGGTTACCTGGCCTGTGAGCTTCTAAATAGTCTATCTCTGTCTTCCATCTTGCTGTATAGATGACCCATGTCCTTTGTCAACTTCACAGAATCTAGAATCACCTAGAAGAAAGGAGACTGTCTTCTGGGCCTGACTGTGGAGATTATCTTGATCATGTCCACAGAGGTAGGAAGATCCACCCACTGTGAGTGGCACCATTCATTTTTTTTCCCTCATATAATACATGCTGACATAGCTTCCCCTCTTTCCACTCCTCCCAGTTCTCCCCCACCTCCTCTCTCCCTCAGAGCTACTCCCCTTCCAGTCTCCTCTGAGAAAAGAGCAAGCCTCCCGGGAACATCAACCAAACTCAGCACAACAAGATTCAGTAATATCAGGCACAAACCCTCACATCAAGACTGAGTGAGGCAACCCAGCAGGAGAAAAAGAGTGTCAAGAGCAGACAAAGGGGTCAGAGACACCCCTACTCCCACTCTCGGGAGTCCCCCAAAAAACCAAGCCGTCCACCTCCTCCGGCTGAGACCATGGACTGAGAACCTATCTCCATTCACTTCTCTTTACTTTCTGATTGTGGCTGTGATGTGTGTTACCATAGGTTCCTCTTGCCTTGCCTTCTGGGCCATGATGCAATGTACCCTTGAATCGTAAGACAGAATAAGCCCTGCCCCCCTCGAGTTGATTCTGCTAGAGTGTTTTATCACAGCAAAGGGAAAAGAAATGAAGATGCTGTAGGAACTCAGATGTTGGCTACTCTGCTTTACAGGTGTTCTGGGGATTCAAACTCAGGTCATCATCCTTACAAAGCCAGCACTTTGCCCATGGAGCCATATCTCCCCAGTCTTCCCTGCCCTTTCTTTATCTGGTTTCACAAAGAAATACTGGAAGATTTGATATGTGTGTCTGTCTTGTCCTTGAGGGTAAGCCCAGAGAAAAGGAAGAGTTAAGTTATTTTGTAGTCACAAACAACCCAAGATGTTAGTTAAACTACACACATTTTTTCCCCACACATGGTATTATGCTCACTACAGGTTTGTTATAACACTCCTCCATGTTTTCTTATTTCCAGAAAACAGGTTGAAGAAATGGTACCCATTCAGCATGTTCTGTTCTTTAGGCAGAGAGAGACAAGACAAAGTATACACTCCCAGTGCTGATGCAATCAATTCTGTTCATTGGTCAAAGTAGGCCTCATGATTTTCAGGTACAGTAGGAAGAGAACGTATAACCTTTCCAAAGGTAGGAGGCAGAATATTTGGCAAACACAAATGTAGTTTTCTTCAACTTTAAGAAATAAGATTGGGCAATACCTTTTTCTGATAATCCAAGGCCTTTCCCCACTTTATTTACAATGGTCATTGAAATATTTCTTAGAAACCAAAGGCCCTCTCCAGGTCTAAAACTCATCATAGGCTCCATATCAATTGTGAGAAAGGGCAACTTTTGGAGGCTGAGTCACTGGCATTCTTGTTATTGGAGAGTTCTTATCATCCAAGCCTTCTATACATTCCTTTAAGCTATTTTTTTTTCCTGTGGAAGACCTTGTTATTTAGGTCTATCTACCATCACTTATTCAGACATATACTATCGTTAACCTCTGACTCTAACTCTCTTTTGTATCCTTCTGATGGAAATTTTAGAGATACTATAATTTTCCTCATGGTTGTAATACAGTAAAAAGAATACAATATTTTAAGTTGAAGGAAATCTGTTTTGCTGTGTCTCAGAACACTGATGTCCCTATCTAGTTTTTTTTTTTTTTTCACTTAAGGTCGTAATTGACTCTCCAAGAACCCCAATTATCTCATCTTTCTTTCTTTCTTTTTTTTTTTTTTTGCTTTTTCTTTTCTTTTTCATCTTTCTTATCAATGGCCTCACACAGCTGCTGTGAGAGACTTGAACTAGATAACACATGTAAGGTGCTTCATAAAACCAACAGGAGGAAACATGGTAGTTGATGTTGCTGCTGTCACTCCAGGAAACACACATTTCCCACATGATATTGATTTCAGGAAATGAGAAATAACAGGAGGTATTATGGAGCTCCAATATGATGTTTTCCTTCCTATTTTCTTGTGAGTAAAATATTCTATTTTGGAAAGAGAGTAAGCAATAAAACAAATGAAAAAATAAAAATCTTCTAACATGTTCATGTGACTTCATCGCACTGTGTACATTAAAGATCTGACTCAATAAAGGAAATTTCTCTCTCTAAGAATCAAGTGCCTTTACCTGCCACTGTCTTTGGTAGAAGTGGCTTTAGATGTAGTCACTTTTTCATCTGTTAGTAATCACTGTAACTGGAGACCTACTAAGGGCTTATTTGGACATGTAAGAGTTCACATTTTTTATAAGCCATGTCACATAAACCTTGATAGAGACAAGACACATTGCCCTAAAGATATCATGAGAATTTTATGATTTGTGTATACATTATCAAAATTTCTACCATGTAGAATAATCACTTTAACATACATGTCAGGAATAGTAGTAACTACACTTCACCCTAACATACATGTCAGGAATAGCAGTAACTGCACTTCACTAAATAGCGTTTTTTCTTTTACAAAGCCCATCCCCATCCCAGTTGAAACTTCCAATGCTTTATCCATAGGAAATATGTGGACTAGGGACATATTTCTCTACTTTTCCTGCTTACATCAGAGGGAAAACATCTGATCAACCTCATTCATCACAGTGGATTTTTCTGTAGCATGGGGTACTCTTGTCCATATTCTTGGCTAGCCTGTTCTTGATAGAAAATCAGAGACCATTAAAAAATGTAAAAAAAAAAATAGGAAAGCAGATCTCAAAAGTTTTGGTGAAAAGCTAGACATACTTCTTCTAACTGAGAGACTCTAAAGTGGGATATGGCATGTAGTTGATGAGAGATTTCTTTCTATTCTTTTCAAAAAATTAGGGTAGAAATTTATAAAAATGATTCTTGAATAAATGAAATGACTCAAATAATAAGAAAGCATAGAGGCATTGATTTAAATCAATCCATCAGTTGGAAGACCTCGAGGATCTTGCTTTCTCCCTGATACTACATGACTCTCAATGGCATGTTGAATTAGGGAATGAGTGTGTTCTGTGATCTTTTCCTTCTACATGTGTGTAGTCCTAACTGGAAGGTATGATAATATACAAGGAGAAAACTGGGGCTGTATTTTAGGCTTAGCTGCACCATTTGAAATCTATATGATCTTTCAATTATCACCATCTATAAAACAAAGATAATAGTTACTGTAAGTCAGTCTTATAGGTAGTTTTGAAGTTTATGTAAGATTGTTGTTTGATAGTCTGAAAGAGTATTTAGGCATAAAATTAAAGATAAGCATATCAGCTGGATCTCTGCTTCAATCCAGAATGCAAGCAACCATAGAAAAGTAGAGAGTTCCCTCCCTAAATCTATTCAGGTCAACAGTTACATAAGTGAAAATAAAAGATGCCATTATTAGATTTGGGGTTGGGGGCAGGTCTCAAATTAGCTATGTCATCAAGTATGACCTTCAACTTTTGATCCTTTTGCCTCCACATCCCAGATGCTGCTGGTTACCACCACATCCAGTTTTATGTGATGGTGTGAAATGAACTCAGAACTTCATGCATGCTAGGCAGGCACTGTACCAGCTGAACTGTATTCTGAGAAGTACTAGCTATAGCAACTCTACACAGGCCAGAGTTATCTAAAAGGAGGGAACCTTAAGTGAGAAATGTCTCCATAAGATCCAGCTAGAAGACATTTTCTTAATTAGTGAATGATAGAGGACAAATGATGGCAGAGGGCCCAGTCCATTGTGCATGATGCCATCCCTGGGCTGATAATCCTGGGTTCTATAAGAAAAAAAAGCTGAGCAAGCCACAAAGAACAAGTCAATAAGCAGCACCCCTCCATGGTCTTGGCATCAGTTCCTGCCTCCAGGTTCCTGTCTTGTTTGAATTCCTGCCCTGACTTCCCTCAGTGATGGACTGTTACCTGGAAGTGTAATTAAAATAAGCCCTTTCTCTCCAGGTTGCTTTTGGCTATGGTGTTTCATCATAGTAATGGTAGCCCTAAGACAATAACCAAAAACCTTTATTTGATTTTGTTTTAAATTACACTGTGAGCCAAGGCCAGGGCCTCACACATGCTAGGCAAAAACTCCACCACTAAATTGTATCTCTAGCCTCAAATGACTGGACTGTTAAAACTTGGCAAAAGAGGACTCACATTTCTGAACTTTATTTTGCAATCCTAAATTCAGGGCTGAATGTCATGCTGCAAGAAGAAATTTAACAGAAGTAAAACTCTACACCTAGACTCAGAATTACAAATACATGAACACAAAAAGCAACCAGCAAACAGGCCGTGTGAAACATGTCTGGAGTGGTTAGTTGACCACATGGTTAGTAAGACTATTATAGAAAATGTGCACCCCTTTCTTAGAGACAGTCATAAGGGCCCATTGGTCCAGTTTGTGGAATGTAATGGACACATCAAACAGTTACTTTGCTCAATTTGGCACCTTTTCCCCCCTTAATTCAAAAGAGACATTTACAATCTCTAACATGGCCAGTGGATGCTGGGTTGTCAGAGAACTTTGATCTACTGAAAATGTTCAAGGGCCACAGACAACATTAACCTGAGGAATCGGGGTAGTGGGAAAAACACCTTAAGAGCTGTCTTTAAATACTGAAAGGACTGTCAAGTGATGCTATGGGGATTAATTTCACTCTGTGTTATTCCAGGGAGCAAAGAGAGGGCATATTGTAGGCTCAAAGAAACAATCTTGTAACAACACCTCAATCTTTAAGAAGGGCTGTGTGGTGAGAAAGCATGATCTGTACTGGAGATTTCAGCTAAGACTGGCTGCAATCTATTAGGTGATTCACTCAACATACTTTTGATTTGACTGGTCTCTAGGGTCCTTAACAACTCTCAAGGTTTATGAAAACATTAGAAATTTGTCTTTATTTTCAAGTATATTATATACTTAAATGTTTATGTTCACTTCTCTTATTACATAGATATCAATAGATAGTTTGCTGTGGAAGTACAATTTTTCTGCCCACAGGACATTTTGAAGAAGCTAGTCAACCCTTAAAAATTGCTGATTTACCATCTTAGAGGTTTCTTTACTCCACAGAAGTAATTTATTGCGCACAATTATGATATATAATATATCTGGCTTATTAAGCGTGAAAAAGCCATGTTTCTGCACTATTATGGGTGAGCTTTCTACCTTATAAAGCTTAACGTTCATGGTTAAGGTTACTATGGTAACCGCAACTCAATTCTTTGGGACTATAAATTACTTTTTATGCCTATATGTTAAGTTAGATTCTTTATGTCTGTATAATATCTAACTATTCAAAAGCACCACTGCAGTCAATTCTGTAAAGATAATAAATCAAATAGGTTAAGAATGTGTCCCTTAGTGACTATCAGAACAACTGTTTGAAGTAGTCAATATAAGCAAAAGTAGAAGAATTAGTATCTTGTGAGAGAGGCAAAGAGGCATAGTAGATTGTAACATGTATTGTAGCAAAACATAAAGAGATAGTAAATCATAAACACCATGTTGTAGGTCTGTTACATTTGCTGGGGCACTCTGTGGATTAGAGGGGAAGTGAAGACATGCAATGACTCGTGTTTCCTATGACCATAATAAATACGGCATTTTTTTTTTTTTTTACTGATTTTAAATAAATTTTCAGACTTCTTCTCAAAACACTGTTGCAAACAGTCACTATTAGTGGAATTCAATTCTTTTCTAATTTATTGGAGGGCCGCTTCACTTGTCAGTGGAGAAAAGGCAATAATTTGTTCAAACTGCACTGATGAGCTTCCACTGTTGCTAGGGAAACATCTAAGAGGTTGTTTATACCACTTACTAGACTTGAAAGTACAGCGATTCTGTCATCACTGACACCACAGAGGAGTACAACTATGTTTTATTGAAAAGATTAGGGGGGTCATAAAACTCCAGTGGATCTATTTCTGATACTTGGTTAAGGAATTTAAGTTCACCGAGTCCTGCTTTTTCTACTTGTAAAAGTACATAATAATGTCCATAAATGATCACTGAAGAGAAAGCTCTTAGGACATTTCATGGCACATGCCCTAGGCTGGCTAAGTGATGAGAGAGGACAGGAACATGTGCCATGCTGACTCAATGCTGATGATTAATGGGGTCTGGGCTGTTGTAGTCAGGTAATCTTCCTACTCAAATGCTCTTTGTAGTTTAATTGTACAACCAAAGGGAATGGGAAACTTAGATCATGTTCAGCCAATAATCAAATTTGGATTATTATAATTTGTTTCATTTCCATAGCTGGATTGAAATTTCCCTGAGGGTAGAGATAACATTTAGCTTGACTTCATGTCTGCAAAAAGAACCTCGCATTTGTAAGATTAAAAAAAAAAATAAAAAATGACTTAGCTTAACATGCCTTAAAAACTACAGGTGAAAATAGAGGTTATTTCTGTTGGTTGGAAATTGTCATGACACAGGCTTAGCATGAGCATGATGAATGTAATTTAGTTGCATAAAAATGAAATACCACTGCTGAAATGAATAAGAGAACAGTGGCTGAAACCCACTTCCACAGATTAATAGGCCAGTGGTATTTCTTATATACTATTCTCCAATATTCAAAATTATTAAATATTATGAATATGATATACTATTTCATACATTTTTCTAATACAATTGATACATCTCTTCAATACCACATGCATCAACAAACACCCTTTTTGTAAAGACTACTGTGTTGCTTGTGAATATGTCTCTTCTTATATTGATTGGTAATAGGCTACAGGTAGCCACAACAAATATAACAACAACAACAATAAAACTACAGGAAAGTGTATACTATCAGATTGGAAAAAGATACAACAGTGATTATACAGTAATCTCTAACATGCTGATTAGGGGAAATTCAAGTGGAACAGACTGATGATTCAGGAATGCTGGTGCTGATGAGGAAGTTGTCTGAAGTGTGTGCAGGAGCACAACCGGCATGAGAAAGAGAGATGTTTGCCTAAAAGGCTTAACTATTGCAAATGTTAGACGGGATTTCTAATTCTAAGACTACATTTGAGGACAAGGGGATCTCTAAAGGCAGCAGCAGTTCGCTGTCCAGGACTCAACAAGAGCCAGAGAAGAAGAAGGAAGCGTGAAGAAGGCAGGACTCTTCCGGTCTCAGACAGGACAGGGCAGCATGAAAGCCTCATCACAGACAGTGCTTTAATGTATGGCTGACTTCGTGCAAGCTGGTAGCACTGTAGAGTTTCCTTATGTGCCATATAGACCTGTTGGTATTTGTCCACAATAGTCTAAAACAACATTGCTTTTTGCCTTCTTTATACCATCACAATACTTAAACAAATCACCTAAGTTTCTATCCAGGAAGGCAAAACTTCTTTAAGAATTAGCATTGTTCGTTTTTTGTGCGTTTTTGAATATTTACACTCTGATAGAAACTTATGAGTTTTTTGGGCTAAATTCTCCAAGAATATTCAGTGCCCAGTAGCATAGTTCGCAAAGTCTATTTTCCTTGTTTTTTTCCCCCCATTCTTTGTGTGTATGGTTTCTTGTAGCATTTATCTTATTTGATATAACATGATTTCAGTTAGATTTCTAGTGGTCAACATACACATTTTAAGAATCTGAAGCATGTGTAGCACCTCCTATCCAACACTAGTTGCCGTGAAATGATGGTCTCTGAAGGGACACACTGGATGAAAATCATGAGCTTGAGGTGGGGGGTGGGGGGGGTGATGAATGGGAATAAAGTATCATGACAGATATATGAAGATACCACGATGAAGCCTATTACTTCATATGCTCTTCTCAGAAAATTAATACAAAACAAGAAAATAGAAACAACCACGATATATCAAATGATACTATTAACAAAACCATTCTTTTCAACTCACCCAGTCGTCCAGTTAAGTGTGCTTTCCCAAACTGCAGACTCTCACCTGACTGTTTCACACTTACAAAATAGTCCATACATCTGTAAGCCATATTGAAGTTTGTCCTTCTGTTTTATTTAGCTTTTCTAAATTTCTCAGGCAAGGGGATGTTACATCTCAGAAGCCAGTGCCCCTCCTAATTCTTTCCTCCTTGTTTATTTCCCTCTTGTCTGTTAAATTTGCAGTTGTGAGAGAAAATTGGGACACTCCTTAAAAATAAATAAGTAAAGAAGAGAATGACAAAGCTAGAAAGCAAATCCCAACTTTGGGTGCAGATGTGACTAGATCCAATGAGGGAGGGCAGAAGCAGAGAGGGAGAGTAATTGTATGGATACTTTGAGTCACCGAGGTGGTGTTTGTTCATCTGGTCGCATCTCTTACGTGACTTTGTTTCGTTTAAAGCTCATTTGCCTTTTCCACTTGGAAGTAAAGGCTCAACAGGAGCTGGAACAGGGATTTTGTCTCGGCCTTTCTCAGTCTTCCCATTCCCAGGCTCTGATCATCCTGCCCTTCTCCAGGCGGGAACTATTTGCAGCAATGTTTCATGCTCCGTGTTCTCTAATTGCCATCCATCTGTTTCCATTAACTCTCAGAGCCGTTTGTCTCATTTAAATATCGTGTTCCTTTTTTTAAACACTTCAAACCAACTTCTAACCTCATATATGTGCATAGCATTTCCAAAGATTTCTGAATCAAAGGAGAGCATCGTTATCTACTTTTTAAAATAATTTTTTAAAGATTATAATATAATTACATCATTTCCCCCCTTTCCTAGCCTCTCTCCAAGGCTTCTTATATAACTCACCTTGCTCTCTTTCAAATTCATGGCCTTTCTTTACACACACACACACACACACACACACACACACACACACACACATTTGTATATGTATATTTCCTGATTGGTACATATAGTGTTACTTGTATGTCTGTTTTCACAGCCAACCCTTAGTATTGAACAAACAGTTGGTGCGCTCTTCCCTGGGGAAGTTTACACCCGTCCAACATGTGTTAGTTGCCTGTGAATCTTTGTGGGAGGTTGAAGCCTCCTTTGTTTCAGCTTGTCTATTGATGTTGCTCTTGACCAGCTCATGTTTAGGCAATGACATTGTGGAGACTTCATGGATGTAGCTAGCTTCTTACACTTCTAGGAGACCCGATCTTACAGCAAACTTCCTCTTCCTCCAGCTCTTATGATGTTTCCATGCCCCCCTCCCACAATTTTCTCTGAGCCTCAGTTGCAGGAGTTGTGTTGTAGATGTATCAATTGGGACTGGGCTCACTTTCTCTTTTTTAAAGAATGTTACTCAGTACCCCTCATACTGTTATATAGTTATTACTTTGATAAGATGATAGTAAGAATGGAATTCTAAGTTCACCTTTTTATAGAATATTTCATAATTTAATGATAAGAGTATTTTCACTGTGATTTAACTTCAATATAACCATCTCAACTGCATTTCTTCTCTCTCTTTTTTTAAATTTACATTTGTGATGTAACAAAACCAGTCAGTAGTTGGAGGTAGTTCAGCAATCCTACAGTGTTTCCCTAAGGATACAAGATAATATTTTAACAACATCCCAGAATACAAATTCATCTTTTTCCATATGAAACAAAGGACTCAATAGAATGTCATGAATAAACAGCCTATGCTATGTTTACTGTGATGAAAGTGATAACCTGTTTCCCCAGAGGTAACCAACTGAGGGCAGAACTCTTCCAAATTGCAATGATCTCCCTAACACACTCTTATGTAAAATATTGTGAGTGTATTAACTACTGTTTATTTAGCACAAACTCAAATATAAGAGCCTAAAGTGACTCCTGAATGTTACTTGTCTATTTGGCAGCTAACATCTGTCTCCAGTAATCCTGGTATCTCTTTAATCTGTGAAAAGCCACAGGAAAGGAAAGAAGCTTTCATCATATTTTCCTCAGCTTTGGAAGTCCTGTGTTTACATCATTTCCACGACTCCTTGTCCCCATACAACTCCTCCCATGTTTCTGTCACTTCCCTTTCAAATTCATGACCTATTCTTTAGTTAGTATTGTTACACACTCTCTCTCTTTCTCTGTCTCTGTCTCTCTCTGTCTCTCTGTCTCTGTCTCTGTCTGTCTCTCTCTCTCTCTCTCTCTCTCTCTCTCTCTCTCTCTCTCTCTCATCCACACACACACATTGACAAATATAGGTATACACACTTATGTACATATGAATAAAACCTGGAATCCATTTGGTGTTGCTCATATGTGTATGACTTCTTATCATAGGATAACCGATCATGTTCTCTTTCCTTTTTTTCTCTCAGCATCACAGAGCTTTGTGAGATTTCCCCTGTGTGTTGGAATGTCAACACATATTGTCATTATGCAGGTGTTATATAAGCAACAATATTGTTGAGATTTCCTAAGTACAGTTTCCCTCTTATAGACAGGAGATACTATCTTGAAGCACATGTCCCAGTCCCATGGCTCTTACAACCTCTCTGTCCCCTCTTCTGCAATCTTCCCTAAGCCTCGGGTGTGGGTGTTTTGTTGTGGACATATCAGTTGATGTTGAGCACCCCATAAGCTGTTGTTCTCTGAATGTTGACCAGGTGTGGATTTCTGTAATCATCTCTATCTGCTGCAGAAAGGAGCTTCTTTGTTGAGGGATGAGAGCTACACTTTTTATCTGTGAGTATAAGTATTTAGAATGCAGTTGGAAATTATACCAATTTCAGAAAGAGGTAGAAGTAGGTCCTCCTCTGTGGTCCTTACCAGATGCAGATAGTTGGTTAGGCTTACGAGAATAGTCAAAGTACTAGGTATGACTTCCCTTATTGGAACAGGCCAATTTGATATCTGTTGGTTACCCCCTAGATATAAGTCCTACTATTCCACCTCTAGGGATATCTTGCTAGGCTGGTCCTTATTGTAGTCCATAGGTTTTACAGTTGGGTAGGATAATCATTACTTTTCACCCTTGGTAGCTTTTATAGCACCTTCAGATACTATGAAAGCTACTCCTTGGGGAGGAAGCTTCCAGGTTGGTTCTAGTTCTACTACTCCAAATCCTGTGAAGTGAGTATATGGTGTCTTCAGTAATAGGGTCTTGATGTCAAGTTCTGGGAGGAATCTAAGGAGAACACAATGGTCTATATTGTTTTTGGATCTCTTTGACTCCTAGAACCAACAATTTGAAGGGAAGTTTCCTATGCCTGGCAGTGAGGTTTTATGTCAGATAGTCTATGGCTCCTGTGGGGAGCATTATCACTCCAAATGGTATAACTACATTAAAAATATGTGTGTCTATGCTTATGCTTATACATGTTACACATTGTGGTGGTTTGATGCTTATACACGTTACATGTTGTAGCGGTTTGAATGAAAATGGCCCTCATAGGTCCACAGGGAGAGGCATTTTTAGGAGGTGTGGCTTTGTTGGAGTAGGTGTGGCTTTGTTGGAGGAAGTGTGTCATTGGGGGGTGGGCTTTGAGATCTCAGAAGCTTAAGCCTGCCCCAGTGGCTCACTTGCTCTTCCTGCTGCCTGCAGATGTAGGTCCAGATGTAGAACTTTCAGCTACCTCTCCAGCACCATGTCTGCCTTCATGCCACCATACTTCTGATCATGACGATAATGGACTAAACCTCTGAGGGCAGCACCAATTAAATGTTTTCCTTCATAAGAGTTGCCATGGTCATGGTGTCTCATCACAGCAATAAATCCCTAACTAAGTCATATATGTATTTTTAAGTAATCATAAAATAGTGTTTCCTTATGTTTTTTTTTTCAAATATCCTTAGCATTGTTTATCCTTCTTCCTTCTGTCTTATTTGGGTAGAGTCCCCTGTGGTGGTATTGTGTTCCCCAAAATATTGTGTACCTTAATAAACTTATCTGGGGTCAGAGACAGAACAGCCACAATATTAAACATAGAGGTTAGGCAGTGGTAGCACACGCCTTTAATCCTAGCATTCCAGAGACAGAAATCCCTCTGGATCTCTGTGAGTTCAAGGCCACATTGGAAACATCCAGGCATGGTGACTCACGCCTTTAATCCCAGAAAGCAAGCCTTCAATCCCAGGGCGTAGTGGTAGAAAACAGAAAGGTATATAAGGCGTGAGGACCAGAAACTAGAGGCATTTGGCCTGGGTAGGCATTTTGGCCTGGAGAAGCATTTGGCCTGGTTAAGCTTTCAGGCTTCTAGCACAGATCAGCTGAGACCCATTCTGGATGAGGACTCAGAGGCCTCCAGTCTGAGGAAACAAGACCAGCCGAGAAGTTGGCCAGGTGAGGTTAGCTGTGGCTTATTCTGTCTCTCTGACCTTCCAGTGTTCACCCCAATACCTGGCTGAGGTTTGATTTTATTAATAAGAACTTTTAAGATTCATGCTACAGTCCCCCATCCCATTTTTCCTCTTTATTACACCTGTGTCCTGTTAGCCCTGTCACTTGAACGCCCTCCTGCCCCATTTCTTTTTACTGCTCAGGTTTCTTTGGTTACTCTGGGTTACATACATCTAAAGATTCAGAGCTAGGTCGCATAATCACAAGAGAACATGCAGCATTTGTCTTGTTGAACCTGGGTTATATCACTCAGTGTAATATTTTCTAATTCAGTCCATTTACCTGCAAATCTCATGACATTATCCAGACTCATCAGAACGACTAAAGTTAAGGCAAGAAGAGTTTAACAACCTAAATCGACCCATAACAAATAAGGACTTTGAAATGGCAATAAAAATCCTTCTATCTAAAAAAGCCCAGGCCCAGATGGATTCACTGCAGAATTCTACCAGACATTCAAACGAAATCTACAACGAATATTTCTTAAATTATTAAAAAAAAAAGAAACCAATGAAACATTTCCAAAATCTTTCTACAAAGACAGCAGCTCTCTATTACCAGGTACAGGCACAAGAGCACCAAACCAAACCACGGACCTATTGCCATGATGACCTTGGATGTAAAAATCCTCAATAAAATACTAGCAAACCGAATACAGGCACATATCAAAAAGATCACCCACCACAGTCAAGATGGCTTTATCCTGGAGATGCAAGGATGACACATGAAAGTCACTAAATGTAATAAATTAAATCCATAGACTTAAAGACAAGACTCAAATTATCTCTCAATAGATGCAGAAAAGGTCTTTGACAAATCTGACATGGATATATGATAAAACTCTTAGAGAGAGTTGGACTGGAAGGAACATTCCTCAACATAATAACGACTATGTGTGACAAACCCATAGCCAACATACCCTAAGTGGAGAAAAACTAAAAGAGAATACATTAAGCTCAGGAATAATACTGTTCACTGCCTCTGCTCCTTTTGGGTGATGTGCTTGAAACACTAGCTGGAGCAGTCTGACAAAAACAGGAGATAAAACTGATGCCAGTAGAAAAAGACATTAAACTATCCCTGTTTGCAGATGGTATTATATTATTCACAGGAGATCCCAAAACCCCACCAGAAAACTTCTAGCAATGATCAACAATTTCAGAAAAGTGGCAAGAAACAAAATCAAACTGTAAAACAAGTAGTCTTTCTATACTAACAACAAATACATAAGGGCGCATCATATGCATCTTGTATATTCTTCCCTTTGCTCCTTTGCTCATGGAGTCCCTTTGTAGTTTAGTGTTGGTGGGCCAGTTTTCCAAGAGACATATGGTTGAAATCAAGCTTAAGTTCAATGCCCTTTAATGGTTCATCTTTCCCCTATAAGCTACTTTACTCTTTAAACATGTTTTTAGCCTTTGCTATTCACAGAATCAGGTGTACATGTCTACCTGTCTTTTGTTTTCCAATTGATCTGCAAGGAGAAGGACTTCTATAGTTAATAGTCTCACCCTCTTTTATGCACTCCCATATATAGGAAGTGTTCAGTAACGTCTTGGAATTTATCTACAGAAAACTTCTTTTATGATAAGAGTCCTGCTTGCCATGACTGAATTTTTATATACCCTAGAACTTAATTATGATGATGTGTTCAGGATCCACTTATGGGATTGCTTTATAAATGAGAATGTTATGTAATGGGAAATTTTGGTATTTCATTAAGTAAATTCTCTGGGATAGTGTCCAAAATGATGCCTTCCTATAATAAGATTTATTCCCAAATCAATACTATTATAGCAACACTACATAACCCACCGAGCCCCTTGTCCCTCTTGCAGTATTTAAATTTGATTTGCAGGTTACTGCTCTACCCCTGCTTAGCTAAAGGCTCATAATAAAAAGGGAGCACCACTCGGGGTTTGGTATGTTACACAGTCAAGCCCACAGTGCCAGACTTCAGTGTGGGAAATTTCTACCCAGTTTCTACTTATAACAATACTTCCTCTCCAACCTCTACAGCATTATCTTTTTTTCTGAACTCTTTTCCTCTCCTGATGTTGATGTCCCTCTTTCTGTTTAACAATTGCCTCTTCCTAATGTCTGTTTTTATTCACTGTTTTGGGTATTTTTAAGTGTGGGAGTATTTGTTTCTACACACTTTGCATCTTTATCTTTAACTGATCCTGGCAATTGTGGTGATATTTTATTTGTTCTGAAATGTGGTGATATTTTATTTGTGTTGAATTGTGATGATATTTTATTTGTGTGTTAATAAATAAAGCTTGCCTGGAGATCAGGGGGGAAAGGCCAGCCATTTTAAGTAAACAGAGAAGTAAGGCAGCACCTGCCCTTAATCCCTTAGCAGGCAGGATCTTTGTGTGTTCAAGGCCACAGTAGGGAATAGAGTCAAGAGTGGTGACACATGCCTTTAATCCCAGTACCAACCATTGAGGCCTGAAGGTGTCTGTACAGACATACAGAAAGTGACAGAGCTGTGTAGGAAGAGGAAGTGAGGTAGCTGGGCTAAGAGAGCCAATGAGAGGGCAGAACAGCAAGGCAATAAAAGCATGGATAGACAGGAAGTAGCTCGCATTTGGAAGCTGCAGAGTTGGTGAGGTAAGGTTGGTTGGTGGCTTTTCCTATTTCCCTGATCTAAGGCTTTCACCCCTATATTTGGCTCTGTGTTTTTTATTTAATAAGGCCTTTTAGAAATTCATCTACAGGCAGTAGTTCTTTGTGCATCATGCTAAATTCTCTTCTCAGCCCTGTGATTTTTTTTGTGTGTCATCAGGTTGTGCACAAACACCTGCACTGAGTGAGACCAATTGGATTGGAAACTAACATCTCATGCAATGGATACAGGAAACCATACACACTTTATCCTGCCTTGCTCCCCTCTTCCCAACCCCTCTTTGTCTTCTAGTTTATCATTCTTCAACTTCCTTCCTCTTTCTTTCAGTCAGACACTATGGGTAATTTTCTCATTTTTACTCCTTGAATTTTGAATCAAGTCCATTATATGCCTCAGTGAATTTTCTGATACTATTGGCATCTGATTTAATTGGTTTGACAAGAATTAATCTTGGGATTTACCTGTAATTCTTTTTGGCTAGGGTTCAAGTCTTGGTTTTCCTGGCAGTCAGTGCTTGAAAGGAAATGCTTGGTTATGAGTGTAATACAGAAAGTTCTTCTAGAGTACATTCATACCATTTGACAAGTAGATTGTGCAAACTGATTCAAGCCTTCTCTTCACTTTTGAATCAGCTCTAGTTTCTAGTAAGGCAAGGAAGTAGTTAAGGGGATCAGGGACAAAGTGCTCATGGATATTTCAGTACTGCTTCACACATTCCTGATGTTTTAGGTAATCTGCCCTTGTGTAATTGAAAGTCTAGTTTTAAAAGTAATGTGAGGGCTGGTGAGATGTCTCAGTCAGTAAAGGCACTTGCCTCTGAGGCTGATGATCTGTAATCTTCAGCTTTGGACTTCAGCCTCTGTGGACTTGCATAGCCTTTCTTTAAGGAACTTTCAACCTTCAGGCCTGCACTATGACTACACCATTGACTCTCTTTGTTTTCAGGTTTCTCCAGCTTCATGGACTGAATAGCAACTGATATCACCCAGCTTAGCTTTCTAGCCTCTGATCACGCGATCCACCCTGATAAAATCCCCCAAGCACATTTTCACCATTTCTATTACTTGGAGAGCTCTGACTAAAGCAGACATGCTTTAGTATTTGTATTTTTTGTTCATTAAGGAGGCAAAGCTTGCTCTGTAGAGTTCATTTGAGTGACCTTTGTTGCTATGGGATCTTAGAGTTGTCATAAGGCCTGTGTTACATCACCAGCGTGGAGATGGTACCAATCATGCTGCATATTATATCAGAGAAAGCTCTGCCTTATATTATTCACAGGAGAGATGCCCTATAGATTTCCAAACCACAAATGGTATCACCCCCGTGAACAAGCCACACGGTGTATCATAAGACAATCACTCTCCCCCCATTTTCGGTGGTTGCCCTGAGCCACACACATTCCAACCTTACTTTATAGTTTATCCCATTTTTCTGTAATATCTTTTCTCTTTGCCTCAATTTTCTTGATCAAATTTTTATGCTATGGCATCCTTATTTATAAGATACTGTGATTCTATTTGGGAGGTAGAGAGAACATTAAAAATAAATAAGACAATAAGATCACTTGGTCTATTACTTGTGCATAGAAGGAAACTCCCAAATTGCACTGTTGTTGGAAGCACAGCATGAAGATGCTTGCACTCACAGACATCCAGGAAACCAGGACTGTTAATCACTCAGGGATGTCTCCTCAAAGGAGGAAATACCTGTTCTTCCCAGATGGCTGGGAATTGAAGATGATTAATAGCCTGCTGATCTGCGTTATCTGTTGAGCCAGGCCATATCAAGCTCACACATCAGGACTGGAGGTGGCTAGTAATCTAAATGACCCTTACAGCCAGGGGCTCCCTCCGACTCCCTCAACCAGGACCAGAGATACCTAACAGTCTAAATGACCCTTACATTATCTATATAGCCAGAGGCTCCTCCAAGCTCCCACAACCAAGACCAGAGGTAGCTACTAGCCCAAATGACCTCTACACCACCTGTATGGCTGAAATCAGGCCAGATCCTTCCTTAGGCCAGATCCCAGCCTATCTCTAGACACCATCTTCTTGGAAGAACTGACATGTACCCTTAGTTCAGTTTTGATGTAATTATACTTCACTGTGCACCGGGGATTGTATCACACCAGTAGACTTTTTCCCAAATTATACTATTTTTTAAATATGATGACAAAGAACCACCTGTCATCAGACTTCCCAAGTCTGATCTAAGCTGATAAAGTTAATCTGAACCAAGTTTCATTCTTACCTCTTCGAGGTTTGCTTCCCTGCATGGACACCTGCCCTCATAGTTACTAGAAATGATGACTGAGCACTGAAGAATCACAAAGATTAGAGCTGTGCTTCTTCTTTCTTTTTTCTTTTTATTAAATTTTTATTATTTTTGAATTTTCCATACAATATATTTCAAGCATATTCTTTCCCCTCCCGTAAGTTCTCTCAGATCCTCCCCACCTCTCTACCCATCAAATTTCACACTTGCTCTTTTCTCCCTCAATAAACAAAAACACAAAACAAACAATCGGGGAAACAAACCATAACAACACACACACACACACACACACACACACACACACACACACACACACACACAAAATCGTGGAGTCCATTTTGTTTTAATTAACTATTCCTGAGCATGAGACCTGCCCTGGAGTGTTGTTGACATATTCAGTGTCATTCCATTGTAGAAAACTAATTTTCCCTCTCCCAGCAAATATCTGCTGTGCGACTTCATTGTGTATGCTGTGAATATGTGTTGCTCTGATTGGTTGATTGATAAAACACTGATTGTCCAGTAGCCAGGCAGGAAGTATAGGCAGGGTGAGGAGATGAGGAGAATTCTGGGAAGAGGAAGGACTGAGTCAGGAGTCACCAGCCAGACACAGAGGAAGCAAGATGTCAAGGCAGAACTGAGAAAAGGTAACAAGCCATGTGGCTAAACATAGACAAAAAATATGGTTTAATATAAGTGTAAGAGCTAGTCAGAGCAAGTCAGTAATAAGCTTGAGCTAATGGCCAAGCAGTTATAATTAATATAGGCTTCTGAGTGATTATTTTATAAGCAGGCCATGGGACTGTGGGGGCCTAGTGCGACCGGAGAAACCTTCCTACTACAGATATCAATTGCCAATAGCTTCTTGGTTAGTAGTAGAACTTTGTGTCTGCCTCTTAACTTCCATGCTGGGATTTGTCTATCTTGAATTTTGAATTTGTATAGGTTTTATGTGTGTTGTCATGGCATCTATGAGTTCACATGTGTATCATTCCTGTTGTGTCTTCATGCTGTTTCCTTGGAGTCATTTACCACTTATGACTCTTACAATTTTTCTACCTCCTCTTCCACATAGATCCCGGAGCCTTGAGGGGCAAGGGTTTAATAAAGACTTCTTATTTAAGACTGTGTGCCCCAAAGTCTCTCACTCTCATCACATTGTCCATTTGTGGGTTTGTGTGTTGATTCTTATCTATTTCAAGAAGTTCTCTGACGAGGTTTGAGCCAGGCACTGATCTACAGGTATATCAATAGGTCATTGGGAGTCATTTTAGTGCTGTGTTCATTTAGAAGAAAAATATTGTCAGGTTTTTTTTCCCTAGGTCCATGACCTATCTAGTCTCAGGTTCTTGGCTATTTAAACAGTGTCAGATATGGGTTTCATCTCCTGGAATGGGCCTTAAATCTAATTTTAAAAAAAGCTGGTTGGTTATTCCTATAATGTTTGTGCCAATATTGCATCAGTATATCTTGCAGACAGGTCAATGTTATAGATTGCAGGGATCAGAGATAGGTGATATTGATGATTATTTTTTTTCTGATAGTGTGTATAGTACTTTCCTGCACCAGGAATGATAGTCAGCAGAGGTGAAACATCTACTTTGACACCAGCTCAATTTGTATTTGATTATACAAGTAAGTGGTGTCTTCAGCAATGGAGCCTTACTTTCAGGTTGTGGAGGGTAACCAACAACATTGGGAACACTCTGAAATGTTTGGGGGTTGGGATTCGAAGGGACCCCTTTGGCCAACTACTCAACAAGATGTAATCCATTTTTAGTACTCATTTTTACTTGGTAGCATATGCTGTCTGCTTAGGGCATTCTCTTCCCTTGTTATCTGGTAACTCCATTCAATTTATATATTTTAGGGAGATTCTACAGTAGAGGGTTTCCATATGGTTTTTCACAAGACCCTTAGAGTTAGTTGTCCTTCTCCTACTCCCTACTTTGTCCTTCCCTCCAAACCCCCTCCCCCTTCAACCTTCTTGGTCTAGTTTCCTTCTTATTCTTTACAACGCTGTATTCTATTTCCACATAGTTATATTTTAAAAGCAATGTTCTTATGTATAGAGTTAACATGTTTGGAAAGGAAATATTCAAGTATTTATACATTTAAATATAAAATACAATACAGGCCCTTAGACTTGTATGTTAAAATATCTTGAATAATTATGGAGTGAAATTTTCAAATGCAGTACTAAAATTATCCCAATAAAAATTAGGCTGGGGATATACCTCAGTGGTAGATCATTTGATTATCAAGGCCCTGGTTTGGATCCCTAGCACTGTAAAAACAAAAGAAAACAAAACAAAGTAAAAGCAAGTCCACTTTATATTAAAATATGTATTATTTTTGGTCTTTTGATACTTAAGTCATAGGTAGTTTTCAAACTTATTATTCAATTATTCTTATAAATCATTCACGTAGGTTTATCTGAAATTTATTATTTAGGAACACTGTATAATTTTTTATTTGTGAAATTTAAAAATTCATAAATTCCATTTATTTTCACACTGTTCAGCATCGTGCACATATTCCCTAATTAATATTGCATGCTGCAGAGAGTTTGAAATTCATCCAGATATCCTTGTGGCCTCCTGCATTGCTTCTGGGTGTGGAATATTTACAGCCATATGTGTGCAACTAGGATTCTTCTCCTAAATCTACATCTTTACATGTTAGCAACACTACAGCTGAAGCAGCTTTTAATAGAAAATCCAGACAGAGAAATAATCTGCTAGTTTCCTAAAGGAAAACTGTAAATGGCATAGGATATGTATACCCACATGGCTTTACAGAGGAAGGAAGGGACCACTTGCACTGGGTTGTCTAATGGCTGCATCTGTGCAAAAAGTGAGCTCAAGTTATTTACTGTGTGGAAACAATCACCCTTCAATTCACCACATAGTAGTTTTGATGATGGGATACCTACTTTATTTATATAGATTGCAATTTGTATGTGTATATTTGGCTATTTGCATGTGTTTGTGTGTAATGCAGAGTGCTGTAGCCTTGCACATGCAACAAACACATGTGTGAAGATCATAGGACAATTATTGTGTGTCTGTCCTTGCCTTCTATCATGCTTAAGACAGAGTCTGTCTTTGCCACTGCATATACTAGGCTTGTTGATACACGAGCCTCCAGGATTCTCCCATGTCTGCCTTCCATCTTTTTGCCGGAGCTCTGGTATTAAGATATATACCCCTGTGCTTGACTTTACACGATTCATGTTTAAATTTGAAATAATAACATCCTGAGAGGTGAATGAAATAACATTAGAAATAATAGTGTTGAGCACTTTGCAGCTTGAAGTACTTGCTAATGTTATTTCATTCATTTCTCAGAATGTTATCATTTCTAATTTAAATCTGAAGGAGTCAGTAAAGAACTCATCCAAAGGCAGATAGCCTGTCATTAGAGTAGCAGGGGTGTGAACAGAGGCCCCTGTAGCTAGAGTTTTCCTGCCTGGCCCACAGTCAGGATAAATCTTTGTCACCCGCCAGTCCCACAGCCGCTCAGACCCAACCAAGGAAACACAGAGACTTCTATTGCTTACAAACTGTATGGCCGTGGCAGGCTTCTTGCTAACTGTCCTTATATCTTAAGTTATCCATTTCCATACCTCTATACCTTGCCACATGGCTCGTGGCTTACCGGCATCTTTACATGCTGCTTGTCCTGGCGGTTGCTGGCTGGCAGGCAGGCAGGCAGTCTCCTTCTGCCTTCCTGCTCTTTTAATTCTCTCTGTTAGTCCCGCCTACTTCCTGCCTAGCCACTGGCCAATCAGTGCTTTATTAGCAACACATTTGCCATACAGAACATCCCACAGCAGGCCCCTCTGGCTTTTGGCTTCTGCTCTGAATCTCTATCACATATTTGCTGTAATATCCAGCATTGATCAGGAGCATCAGTAAACTGTTGCTAAATAAAGTTTGTTGCATAATGGAAACTATATACATCCATATAGAGTTTTGACACGATGTCATAATTCATGCATTGTATCATGTGTCCTATATGGGACACATCTGCTATTCTAACCTGCACTCCTCCTGTGCTTCACTGTGGTCCCCCTCATTGAAGAAGGAGCTACTCACAAACTACTGCATGTATGCAGGGTACTTACCCTTGATTTTATTAATAACCGTTTAAAAGAAAAATACCATTCAAGAGAATCATCCATATCCCAAGGACCACTCATAGAATTCTTTTTTAAGCACAACCCCATTGCAAATTAACAACTTCATATTTAAGGTGCATGGATAATAAATATTGCTCAAAGGTTTAGAAGGTGCAATGGTCTTAGTAACTGACCTCATATTGCCCCACTGTTAGAATAACAACAACTTTAAGGTTTACTTGTCTTATATAAGTACTCAACAAGACTGTCAAATTTTATATATGGAGCTGATGTTTCATTTCTTCGATGAATTCTGATTTTCCTCACTCCAGGGCAGGTTTACAACCATCCTGGATAACTCGAATTATCCCAGACCAGAAATGATGAAGGTAGGGCTGGACACTGGACACTGTGGAAGCTCCCCTCTTAGTATTAATATGTAGCCGGAGGATGAAAACCATCAATCTACTTGGGTCTCAAATTTAAAGGAACTGTTTGTTTTCTAAGCCACAATAGTCTGTGACATGTTTTCAATGCAGTCACTTTTTTGAGTTGCATTTTGCTTTCTTTGATTGACATGCATACAAACCTCTTGTTCTCCAGAAATGCCCTCAAGATGAAAAATTTGAAATCACACATAATTCTTATTTTAAAGTAATTATAGAGCAATGAAAATTGCAGAGAAGCACTGTACCAGACTCTGGCTTCAGTTTCTTCCAACGGATTGTCTTACATAACTATAATAAAATGTGAAAGGCAGGACTCAGTGTTCTGTATGAATTTATACTGTTTTGAAACATGTGTAGAACTATATAACCATCAGTATAATCAAGACAAAAGATATCTCCCCCAAACTCTACAGCTATACTCAACTCCCTATCCCACAATGCCCCAACTCCTGGCAATTAATTTGTTTTCCATCTCTACAAACTGATCATTCCAAGAATGTTGCATAAATGGACTCACATTGTAAGTCTTTCTTGAGATTGTTTGACTTGTCTCAATATCCCTGAAATCCATCTAATTTGTATCTGTCAATAGCTCATTCTCTATTACTGCTGAGCGTTCCAGCTTTAGGCTATTACAAATAAATAATAATAAGATTTTGTTTCTCTGGGACAAGTGCCCAGGAGTGCAACTGCTGTGTTGTCCAATATCTGTTCAATTATCTTAAGAAATAGTGTTGGGCATGTTCCCCTCAGTACCACGCAAAAGATGAAGTTTCTCTATCTCCTTGCTAGCCTTCAGTGTGGTCACTTTATACTTACCAGTTTAAGTTTCAGGATGTTTATCTCATTGTAGTCTTCATTTGGAGTCTCTCAATAGAGCCTCCTTTCTCACCTCCATACTTGCTGTATGTGTGCCCTCTTGATGCTTTCCTGTCCCCCCC
>CABHPP010145468.1:0-54297 GCA_902168425.1 Peromyscus attwateri
GTTGGTGTCCAGTTCCAGGCTCCTCTGGCCAGAGGTGCCCTCCAGGCACCAAGGATAGTCCCAAACACACAGCAGGGACTCAGTAAATGCTTACTCCTTGGTAAGTAATGACTCCGGGGTCAGGTCACACCCACAGCCTGTCAACACGTGTGTGTGCACGCTTTCCTGGGGTTGGGAGGGCTGGTCACGGCTCCAGATGTCCAGTCCCTTGGAGTCCTACAAAGCAGGGGAGGTGGAGCCAGTGGAAGATGGCTGGACACTATAAGCAGAGAGTCCCCTTCACCTCCGCACCTGAGGTGGCTTCTCAGACTTTGGTAGTGACACTCCCATGGAGCCAGAGTGAAAAACCAGCATCAAAATGTGCCCAAGAGAGGAGCACACCTGTCCTTATCCTGTTGAGGTGGGATGTTGTACATGACTGCTGAGACGCTCTGGAAGGGCGCCACCTGGAGGTCAGAGCCAGAAGTGGGAGATGTTCCTGATTTACCAGGAGAAGGACCAACGACCAGGGCTAGAAGGTGAGCAGTGTGGGTGGGAGGGGTGTGTGTGTGAGTAACTGCCAGGGAAGAGGTGGATGGGGAGATGGGAAAGAGTGGGGGGTGGGAAGCCGGCATGCAAATGCTATCTCACAAGTTTTATTTTCTGGTTTTTGAACCCGAAAATTCCAAATCATTCCCCCAAACTGCAGTATGGTTAATGAGGTAGGTTCCAGAGTGGCAGAGCATGGCTGTGGACCCCAGCTGTGCTCCATTCTGTCAAGTCGCCAGTCCCACAAGCTGTGATCCCAGGCTGTGTGGTGCTGGAGCCTTCTCACTTCCTAGTCTGTGAAGGCAACGCCCCAGCTGCCCAGGGCGGCTGTGGGGACAAAGGACGTCAGGCTATGTGGCTGGTAATCATCCCACCGGGACCCAGCCTGCCTTTTCTTAATGGGCCAGGGACACCAACTATCGCTGTTAATTATTAAACGGATGCTCAGTGAGTCCACAACACACAGGCTGCTTCTGGAGAACATCGGGCCCCAGAATGGCCTCTAGGAGGGTAGGGTGGTAGCCCGGAGGTGCTGAGGTGACCCCAGTGATAGGCTCCCTAATGAACAGTCTCTGCCGTAGTTAGCCATGTGGCACAAGCTCTTCTCAGAGACGGCGGCATTTTTCAGCCTGGCAATTTTGGTCAGCCACACAGCACAGGTGCAGGTCACCCGACCCCTGCACTGGACCCTACCCAGCAGCTGTACAGCGGAGAGCTAATGGAGGCAGCCCCCCTTTTTCCCGGCCTGCCAAGGGGCTCTAAGATCAACAGCACAGACTGGCTTTTCCACAGGATGGTCCAGCTCCATGCTTCTGGAGCTCCATGCTTCTGAGGTCCACTTGAATGCCCCCCCCCCCCCCGGATAGCAGACCCCCTCCAAACTAAGAGCCTCCACACAGGCTTACCTGGGAGGACACGAGATGCTCAGGGAGCCTCTGAAACATCCGATCCTTTGAGCACTGGCTCTCCAAACCTTTTACCCCTTCAGCACTGAGGCACTCCATCCAACCTCTGCGACATCTGTCTCCCTCCTCCCTGGGTCCTAACTGCCTGTATCCCCTCTGGACACCCCCCAGAGTGTTCCATGGGCACCTCCGTGCCTTCTCGCCCCTCATCTTGCTCTTGTAGCTGGGGACACCAGCTATGTAGGACAGACACCTCTTCTTGCCTCTTCTTCATCCCCATATTCAAGTCAAGTCTGCTGGCTTTGTTCTCTCACGCCCACTAGCAAGCTCCAGTACTGCCGGCGAGCTCCACCGACTCCACCGACCACCACGTTCAGGGCTGTGCCACCCATACCCCCCTTTAACCCACTTTCCCTCACGTTAATGCAGGCTTCCGAGGGACCTCAAGACAGTCCCCTCCCTCTCCAGCACCTTCCACAAGGCAGCCAGTCCCCTGCCTCATTTGCTGCCACCTCCAGTCTCAACCTTACGATGGGACCATGTGCCACACCCCAGCACACCGTGGGCTGCTTCCCATCATTGTTCATGCTCTGCCCTCCTCCTGGCATACCCTCCCTGGCTCTCTACCACACAACCCATCCCTATCATACCCCCGGCACTGGGTCCAGCCCCCTTTGGTCATGCTGCTCTGCCTCTGTCCATGTCCTGCTCCCTGATGGTGACATCAGTCCACTCACTGAACTGTAAGGTCCTCAGGGACAGAGTGTCCCCCACTCAGCCCAGTGCCTGGCCCAGAGTGGGTGTTAAAAGAGCATTGGATGAACTGGTCCTAACTGGTATGTCGATCTGTCACTGCACAGGTTGTAAACTTGCCTCCAGCCATATTTTAGTGCCCTGTTGCAAAGGTATGTTTAATTGAATCCACTTCCTTAGACTGAGCAGGAGGGAGGGTTTAACCAAAGGGAGAGGAGCCTCTTTCCAGGAGGCCAGCAAATGGAGGGCAGCGTTGGGCAGGATCCCTAGCACAGTGCCACATCCCAACCCTGAGTCTCACGGCGCCCTTACCCTTCTCAGGGTCCTTCAGGCCGGAGCGGATGGTCTCCACTGCTTTCTCTACCTCCTCACTGTTGCAGACATTGAGCTGGATGGTTCTCAGTCGGTCACTGTTCAAGCTGTCCAGCTCCTTAACCCCAGCATCACCTTTGTCCTGGGGGAGAGAGGGCTGAGGTCACCTCTGTTCTTCCCACCCTGGGCAGGCTCCAGACTTAGGACCCAGCCTATCGAGGGACTGACTCTAATCCCCTGCAAAGCCTGAGCCTTACACTGACACATGTATGTGAATGTTCACAGTAACGTTATTCAAGATAGCCAAAAGCCAAGCCAATTTTTATAAATATCCTGAATGTTTATTTTTATTTTTATGGAAGTTTTAACAATGCAGTTTGGGGCTGGAAAGATGGCTCAGAAGTTAAGAGTCCTTGCTGCTCTTGCAGAGGACTTGGGTTCAGTTCCCAGTACCTACATAGTGGTTCACAACCATCTATAATTCCAGTTCCAGGGGATCTGACATCCTCTTCTGGCCTCTGGGGGCACCAGGCACACATGTGATACACATACATGCAGGTAAAACATCATCCATACACATGAAAAAAAATCTCTAAAGATTTTATCTAGGGTACAAACGAGCAAAACACTGTAGTATATCCATATAATCAAGTAATATTCTGCAGAAAAAAAACTATAACACATGCTACAATATAGATAGCTCTCAAAAACATGCTAAGACTAGGTGTGTCAGGGCACGCCTTTAATCCTAGCACTTGGAAGGCAGAGACAAATGGATCTTTGTGAGTTCCTGGCCAGCCAGAGCTGCACAGTGAGACTCTGTCTAAAAACAAACAAACAAAACATTGTGCCATGTGAGAGACGCATAGTAAAAAGACCCAGTAACTTTGGGTCTAATGTGAGAAACATCCAGAGAAGGCAAGTCTAAGGGGATGGAAATCAGTGGCTGCCCAGGGCTTGAGGGGTGTGGGCCGGGGAGGGGAGGTGTAACTGAAAAGAACCGAAAGGGAGAATATTGAGTCAGGGAAGTGTTCTAAAAGTGAACCGTGGAGGTTGTATATAACTCTCTGAACTGGGGGACAGTCCCCTCGTGACATCTGTAGTCTCAGGCCCTAGTACTTGCCTTCACGTTCCCTAAATGCTGCTTGATGTCCCAAAGCAGCCAGCTCTACACTTTCAAGACTGCTTGGGCTGTCCCTTCTGTCTGTCAGTCATCTCTCCCAGTCTCCATCTAGGACAGCATTCTTTATTCCCCGCAGCCCTGAACAAAAGTCGCCTTTCCTGTCAAGTGAGAGCCAATCACTTTCTTCTCCGCAGCGCCCCCACCTGAACATTCTTGAAAGTGCTAGAGAATTTTTCATTGTAGTTCTTCGGCTGTGTCTGTGCGTGGTGTCCTCTTCCCACGGGATGGAGAGCTCCCTAGGTGTGCTGGCTAGTTTTATGTTAGCTTGACCCAAGCTAGAGTCATCTGAGAGGAGGGAATGCCAACTGAGAAAATGCCTCCAAAAGATCAAGCAAGCCCAGAGGCCATTTTCTTAATTAGTGATAGATGTGGGAAGGCCCAGGCCATTGTGGGTGATAGCACTCCTGGGCTGGTGGTCCTGGGTTCTATAAAAAAGCAGGATGAGCAAGCCATGAGGAGCAAGCCAGTAAGCAGCACCCCTCCATGGCCTCTGCATCAGCTCCTGCCTCCAGGTTCCTGCCCTGTTTGAGTTCCTGCCCTCACTGCCTTCTACAAAGAAGTGTGATATGGAAGTGTAGGCAAAAGAAACCCTTTCCTCCCCAGCTTGCTTTTGGTCGTGGTGTTTATCACAGCAAGAGTCACCCTAACTAAGATACTGGATCTTATTCCAAGGCATCTAACAAAGTGGCAGGCCCATCATCATCATCTGACAAGTGAGTAAATGGCAAAGCAATGGATGGATGGACATAAGGATTGGTGGATGGATGGACAGATGCATGGATATATGCATACACCCATGCAAAAAGGTATGTGGAAAAAAAATGAGACTGAAGTGGAAAAGGTGTAGGCTATTTCAGCAACACCTGTTAGAAAAGCACGTGCATGCAAGCATGCACACACATAGACAGACAGACAGACAGACAGACACACACACACACACGCACACAGAATAACTGCTTGGACAATGGTAAATGGCCCAGTCTTACCTTCATTAGGCAGCCAGCAAATACAAGGAAACCTTTTGAGTGTAGATGTTTGGCCAAAGAGAACCCGAATCCCGAGTCACAGCCCGTGATGAGGACAGCTTTGCCGCTAGCCTGCTTTAGAGGATTAGACCTATGTTAGTAACCCAGGATCCTGTGGTAGAGCAACCAGCCCTCCCCCAGCCCTGTGTGCAGTAATATTAATGCATGCTGGATGGCCGAGCACCTGGGACTGGGACTCGGAATCAGGAGACCAAGCTCCAACCTGGACTCTGCCAGCAACAGTACTGCCTGGGGTGACTCCTGCCTTCAGGATCTATAATCACTGTGATGCTCACTGTCTTGTTATCTTCATCGAAGCCAGGCTCACCCAGTGCTTCCTGAGTGCAAGGCACTGGGCATGTATTCTATTCACGTCACCCCCCCATCCCCAACCATAACCCCGTAGACCAGCGGTTCTCAACCTTCCTAATACCGCGACCCTTTAATACAGTTCCTCATGTTGTGGTGACCCCCAACCATAAAATTATTTTTGTTGCCACTTCATAACTGTAGTTTTGCTACTGTTACAAACTGTAATGTAAATATCTATGTTTTCCACTGGTCTTAGGCAACCCCTGTGAAAGGGTGGTATGACCCCAATCTCTCCCCAAGGGGTCACGACCCACAGGTTGAGAACTGCTGCCACAGAGTAAGTGTGATTATTCCATGTCACCAGTGAGGAAACAGAGTCACTTTCAAAATGCCCGATGCAGTGGACGATAGGACTGCCACACAGACGGGGCTGAGAGACCCCAGAGCCTCACTCTGAATCCCCAGCTCTTTGCTTCTGGGCAGGCCTCCCACAAGCTCCCTGGCTGGGAGAGGTGGAGTGCGTCATTACTGCTGCCATATGCATGGGGAGAGGGTCTCCCTACTGACGGAGGGCCTCAGAGAAGGGTTAAGTGACAGTGTGGTTCAGAACATCCTGACCTCCGTTCAGAGGGTAACCAGAGGCCTAGGGTCCCAAAAGGGCCCTCCCCAACCCAAGGGCTCCCACTCACCGAATTTGGCTCACTGGCATAAGTCCGACGGGTGGTTGTGGTGAAGGGCGCTGGGTAAAACCAGAGCGTGTGTCTGTACAAAAACAGCAAGCCATGAATTCAAGGTACAAGTCCTCTCCAGATCCCACTCCTGGGCAGAGGAACCTTACAACACCCCCAGCCACCATCTAGGCTAAGGTAGCACTGATTTTCTCCCCACCCCAGGCCCTGGGGACAGCACTACTGCTGCTTAGAGATCCCCTCCCCACCAGGAGCCAGGCAGGCGGGCAGGGCACCAGCCTTTGCAGCAGCCATCTTGGCTACTGGACAAGAGATGCCTTCCTGAGAAGAAAGCCAGCCCAAAGGCTACTTTTCTTAGGAGGCCATGCCAACACTTGACTGGCCCTTGGCCTACTCCAATAATACTCATTTTCTGCTTTCCAGGACAACATGGATGGTGAGCGCTCCAGAGTAATCAGGGTGTGCATATGCTTTCAGAATGCCTTCGGCAGGCTGGTGAGACAGCTTAATGGGTAAAGGTCATTGCTGCCAACCCTGACAGCCTGAGATTCATCACCAGAGCCCACACGATGCTAGAAGAGAGGACTGATTGCTGCAAGTCATCCTCTGACCTCCACATGTGTGTGTACACACACACACACACACACACACACACACACACACACACACAGAGTAAAAGTAAAGCCTTCTTTAATTTCAGTGTTTTAACTCTCATAAGCTCAATGCTGCTTTCCTGATCATTGTTTTTAAACTTTTTATTTGGAGATAATTACAGATATACACACTGTTTAGAAACAGTGCGTAGAGCTGGGCTTGGTGGAGGCAGGCTTGTAATCACAGCTACTTGGGAAGATAAAGCAGAAGGATCACAGGTTCAAGGCCATCCTGGGCAACTTGGTGAGACCCTACCTTATCATAAAAGGTAGAAATCGGGCTGTGGATACAGTTCGGTGCTTTTCTTTTTCTTTCTTTCTTTTTTTTAAGATTGATGTATTTATTATGTATATAGTGCTCTGTCTGCCTATATTTCTGCACACCAGAAGAGGGCACCAGATCTCATTACAGATGGTTGTGAGCCACCCTGTGGTTGCTGGGAATTGAACTCAGGACTTCTAGAAGAGCTGCTGATACTCTTAAACCCTGAGCCATCTCTCCAGCCCAGGTAGAGTGCTTTTCTATCACATGCAAAACCCTAGATTTAATCCCCAGTACTAGGGAAAGAGAGGGATGCGGGAGAGGAAAGAGAGAGAAGGAAGGGAGGACAGAGGAAGAGAGAGGAGAGGGGAAAGGATGGGGAGAGGGAAGAGAAAAGGAAAGAAAAGTAAGCGGAGAGATGTTGGGTACCCCTTGTCCAACGTCCACTAATGGTAGTATTTGACAACTGTGCAATGTCACAGCCAGGACACTGACGAAGATACAGCGACAATGTGGAACATTCCCATCGCATCTTGCATCTCTCTCTTTACCCTTTCCAGAGCCACACCTACCCCACCCCCATCCTCTTCAATATGTTCTCTATCACTACAACTATCATATCAACAATGTTAAGCCAGGCATGGTGGCTTAATCTGTAAGCCTAACACTCAAGGGGGCGGATACAGGAAGACTTCTGGGAGTTCCAGGCCAGTCCGGACCACAAAGCACAATTCTGTCTCAAAAACACAAGACAATAACAACAAAGAGAACGTGATAAAATGGATCATACAGCACACAGCCTTCTGGGTCTGGCTTTCTGTACTCAGTGTCGTCCTCTGGAAACTCATCCAGATTGTTGGAAACCAGTTTTTCCTTTTGGGTCTCAGTCCCTCTCTAACACGGGTGACAGTATAACTATTTACTGTCTGAAGGTCATCTGGATTGCTTCCTGATTGGATTTTTTATGAATAAAGCTGCTATGAAGATTCCTGGGCAGGGTTTTGTATAAAATATTTCTCTTGGATAAACTCCAGGAGCGTAACCGCTGGGTCATATGGTAGGTGTGTACTTTGTTTTTATAGAAACGGGGAGCTGTTTACAGCTCTAGGGCAGTGAAGCACACTTCATTCCCACAAGAAATGATGAGGACCCAGTTTTCCCACAAACTTCCAAGAATTTGATAATACCACTCTTTTTAATTTTATTTATTTGTTATTGTTGGTTTTTGAGACAGGGTCTCATGTAGGCCAGGCTAGTATGGAACTTGTAGACTAGACTGATTCAAACTGGCGAGCATCCTCCTGTCTCAGCAGCCCAAGTGCTAGGATTACAGGCATATGATTATATACTATCATGCCTGGCCACTGTTTTTTTATTTTAGCCATGTTCAAAACCATACATGATTATCTCACTGTGGTTTTAATTTGCATTTCTCTAATAGCTAATGATGTTGACCATCTCTTCTACATTTATCTCCTTCCTGTCTCAGGTCAGACAGCTAATAAAAAACCACAGTATGGGTGACTTACAAACAAGACGGTGGATTGTAAGGGGTGAAAACGGAAGCTCAAGTCAAGGTGTTGGCAGACGTAAGAGTCACTCCCTGGATTTTAATGTGACTTCACTTGGCAGAAGGGAATGGTGGGTGTGTGTGTGGGGGGTCTTAGACCTCTGTCACAAAGGCATTAGCCCACTGACGAAGGCTTCACTTCCATGACTCAATACCTCCTAAGGCCCTACCTTCTCACACCACCTGCCATGGTCCCTTTTAACTGTCAACTTGACAGGATTTGGAAACAACCTAGGAGACACAAGCCCTGTCTGTGAGGAATTCCAAAGAGGATTTACTCTGGGTAGGAGAGGCTACCCTCAGAGTGGACTGCACCTTCCAGTGGAGGGCTCATATGCACGGACGTCTGCGGGGGAAGCAGTTTTGCCGGCCTGCCCTCACCTCTTCCTGAGGTGTGCACTTTACTGCTCTGACTCCAGCTTCTTCTGCCTTCCAAGGCAGACTGAAAACCACCGAGGATCAAAGGATCTCCTGGCCTCAGCACTGGTTTGAGACTGCCAGGGCATCCGGCTTAATAGTCTGAGCAGTTACTGGGGTCTCAGGCTCTCCGGTGTGTACACAGGCATTGTTGAGGCTGGCCGGCCTCTGCTGTGCAAGCCAATCTACACACCCCTTTTATATTCCTCTAGAGAAGCACGTTACACCAGCAGTATGGGGAGTATGACTTCAGCATATGCATTTGTGGGTACGCAACCGTTCAGACCGTGGTCTGGCATACACATCCTGGGTTTTGGTCACATTCTAGGTGGACTCTTTCTTCTTTCACTGCTGAACTTTGAACATAGATGCTCTAGATGCCTTTGCTGCCCACAAAAAAACTTTTCTCCTCATCTATACATCCTCCCCTTAGTGTTTGCGACAGAGTCTCACTAGGTCACCTTAAGTGGCTGGGAACTTCCTATGTAAATAAGGCTAGCCTTAAACTCAGAGATCTGCCTGCCTCTTCCTCCCAAGTGGGGATGAAAAGTGAGCACTACCATGCCTGCTCCCCTGTTCTCCTCTATACAGGGGCTACTTCGAGGGAATGTGTTTCATTTCATTTTGATGACGTTTAATCTACTTTTCCTCTTATGAGGTATATATGACTCGTTACCTAAACTTAACCTCCTATTTTTTTTCTAAAAGTTTTCCATTAAAGCTCATGATTCTTTCTGGGTTTATTCTGGCATGAGACAATGCTTAGGTCAAAGGATTTGGTTTTGCTTATGACTTTCCAGTGGTCCAGCCGCTCTGTTTGAAATGCTGTTTTCTGAATCACTGTGCCAAAAACCAGTCAAGCAAATCGTGTGGCCTATTTCTGGATGCTCTTATCTGTTTCAATGGCCTTACCTTAGTTCTCTTTTTTGAAAAAGAAATTACTATTCTTTTTCTTTTGCCTTCCCATGTAAATTTTAGAATAATTTCTATACTACAATATAGTGGTATTCTATTTGTACTGAAATGTGATTTTATTTGTATGTTAATAAATAAAGTTGCCTAGGGGTCAGAGCTATTAGCAAGCCATAGCGAAAGCCAGGGCGGTGGTGGTGCACGCCTTTAATCCCAGCACTTGGTAAGCAGAGCTAGGTAGATCTCTGTGTGTTCAAGGATACAGCCAGCATTGGAGACACACGCCCTTAATCTCAATACCAACCATAGAAAACCTGGGAGGTCTGTACAGAGAGACCGTGACGAGACAGCCACGTAATTGGGTTTATAACCAATGAGAAGGAAGAACCAGAACTCTTTTTAAGACGAACGCACAGGAAATACCTCCCTTTTTTTTTCGGAGAGCTCTCTTGGCGGGAGAAGCTAGCTGGCAGAAAGCGGGTAAGGCTTCTAGCTCTGACCTCTTGGGCTTTCACCTTTACATTGGCTCTGTGTTTCTTATTTAATAAGGCGGTCGGTTACATCTACACTACAACATGAATGGAACTTGATGAATGATATCTGAGCTTGTCCTCTGGGCTCCACTGCACCCACACATTAATATCCACCTATACCCACATAAACATAGGCACATATGCACACACATGCACGCATGCACACACGTGTGCACACACACACACATGCACGCACGCACACAAAGCAAACAAGGAAAGTAAATTAAGAACTATCCTTATATCCCTGGAACAAATACATCTTTTTATATTTTATACTTTAAAAAGATACTGTTGAATTCTACCTGCTAATAACTTAAGAGTATTCATAAAGGATATTGGTCTGGCCAGGCAGTGGTGGCACATGCCTTTAATCCCAGCACTTGGGAGGCAGAGACAGGCAAATTTCTGAGTTTGAGACCAGCTTGGTCTACAGAGCAAGTTCCAGAACAGCCAGGGCTACACACACACACACACACACACACACACACACACACACACACACACACACACACGGGATGTTGGTCTGTAGTTCCCCCTCCCCACTTTCGGTATTGTCTTTGTCTGGCTTGGAGATTACGCTAATATTAGCTTCATAAATATACCAGGTAGATGTTACTACCTGTGTATGTCATGGCACAATCAGTTCTCCCCTACCTTTACGTGGGTTTCAGGGATCAAACTGAGATCATCAGGCTACCATGGCAAGTACTTTACCCATGGACCCACCTCACTGGCCCATATGTGACATCTTAAAAAGTAACAGTAAAAGATAAAGGCTTATGTCAGGAATCTGCTGCCTGATTTGTCTGTAACCTCCTGTCCCATTCTCACACATATCCAAATGGAAACGTGACCTCCTCTGACCACCGCCAGCCACGCCTCATCTACTCTGACTTCAGTTCTCTCGGGCCTTCCCGGCTCCTACACCCATGTGGCATCCCTGGCCGAGGGCTGCTTCTCACTGTGGAAGGGCCTTTGCTCATGACCCGTTCAAGCAGAAAATCCCTAGGGTGAGGCAGACGGAAACACAGCCACTCCATGCCAAGGGCCTGCGGTAGACACTGCTGCTCACTGGAACATGGCATCCAGAAACTCCAGGCCATATAGAAGAGACTCTTCAGAGCGGCCAAGGTACCCGTTCTGGCTCTCGCTCTTTCTTACTGGTCAGAGTTTCTAACTGCTCTGTTGCTCCTGGTGAACCAGCATTAGTAACCAGTAACTCAGCTGTCCTCCGAGGGAGCCGCAAGTCAGTGTAGCGGGCTGAATCTAGTAAGATTAGGTTTAGAAGGCAGGGGGTCCCAAGTATAGTGTCACAATGGCCTCTGGGGGGAAAAAGTTCAGTCAGGAATCTCCAGGGTCCCACAGTTGCCTAAAGTGGGTATGTAAACCCAGGGTGGATTTAAAGACCCAGGTGAAATCGGCAGCAGCCACTTCTACACTGTTGGTTCGGAGCTACGGGCTGTTAGGTTTCCTACCCTCCTGGGGCAGATCATTAGCACAGGGTATATGTGCCGGTGTCCTGGGTGGAGCACATCAGCAAGCAATCTGCTGGAGGTACCAGTGTCTAATGGCAGAGCCAGATACTCCTAAAATCAAAGGCTACTGGGGCCATTAAGTAGACTGTCAGGTGTCATGGCAGGGGCCATAACCAGCCACTCCTTGGGAAGTTTGCATTTGAATGTGTCCTGTGAGATTCTTGCTGAGGCCTTTGCTGTCTGGGCATCACACACACACACACACACACACACACACACACACACAAAGGAACACAGGCCAAGGAAAGACCTCTCAGGAGGGAAACGAAACATAGAGATGGAATAAAAGGCGGGGGGGGGGGGGGGGGCCGCGGGGGCGGCGGCAGGACTCAGGAGGCAGAGCCTGGTGGATCTCTGAGTTTGAGGCCAGCCTGGTCTACAGAGTGAGTTCCAGGACAGGTTCCAAAACAAAACTACGCAGAGAAATCCTGTCTTAAAAAAAAAAAAAAAAAGGTGACAAGCAGATGGGTACTGAATGGCATGGTGTCCCAAGAGAGATGTGACAGTGTGAATACAGATGTGGACCCAGGAACAAAGGGTGGCATTTACAGGAGAGAGCACTTCCACTTACTATAAAGGACCGTATATAAAGCTGTCCAAAGACACAAGGCTTGCTGTGGGAGGTAACGACCTTCCCATCAATGGACACATTCAAATGCATCAAGGCTAGAAGGTCACACACCAAGGACACTAGATCACAGGATTCACCCTCAGGGATGACTGGAACATGAAACTCTTGGCAACTGAGACTCAAGCAAACTAGTCAGGTCAAAGATTTTTCCCTACCGACCTTGTGCCTGATCCTTAGCACAGGTCACCCCCTGTGTCTGTCTCCCTTTGCATCTGCTCTGCCTCTGGGCCTCTACTGACACCCCATCCTGGGGACATGTAATTCATTAATTCATTCTGATTCCGCTCCCCCACCACCACCCCCGCCATACACACACTGTGCCCTTTGAAATACCAGGTAACTCTTCATTTACCCACATGTCAAAAATGTCCCTGTAGTAGGGATTTTTTTCCTCCTCAAATGAATCAGAAGTGCAACTAATGTCCCACTTCCCTTTAAAGACAAATCTTTGGTAGATGTAGTTTAATTTCCTTTGGGTTGTTTTTGATATAAGAAAATTTCAGAAATCTCTAAATGCCACTTCGGAGACAGGTTTTTCTATTTTTTCATTTTATGGGCATGAAAGTTTTATCTGCACATATGCATGTGTACCATGTGTGTGCAGTGCCTGCCGAGGCCAGAAGAGGGCGTCAGATCCCCTCCAGCTGGAGCTAGACTGTCATACGCTGCCACGTGGCTGCTCCCCCCCGAGAACATCTGGGTCCTTTGGAAGAACAGTTAGTCCTCTTAATCATTGAGCCAGCTCTCCAGGCCCAGGTTTTTCTATTTTTATGAATCACTTACTTTAAAAAAATAGAGGCAGGCAAATGACCGGGCAGTTTCACTCTCCCTCAACAAGGCACTAGTCTGGCTTGGAGACTCTGCTGGCCAGTCATTTCTATTGATTCCAGAGGGAAATGGACAGGAGGGAGGAGCCACAGGCCTGAAGGTGCTGGGTCCCTGACGCCTGGAGAATGGGGGTGTCCTGGTCTGCTGGGAATAGGGCATCTAAGAGACAAGAATGTCTAGAAGCCTGTAGGACAAGCCATTTTCCCTGGCAGTAGGCATGGTCTGCAGAGGGAACTCGGTTCTTCCTAAATGTGCAGTGCTTATGCCAGAGACAAAGGTGAATTCTTCTTGGGCAAGGGTTGTGCTTACGTGCAAAAAATCAGAGGCCGTGTAGAATCCGGACTGCAAACTGGATGGAAGCAGTCATGTAAGACAAGTCATTTGTGCCCATGCAAACAGTGGCCTGGCTCCTGCCAGATTCCCAGGCAACTTCCCGCTTAAGCCATTGGTCACGGAATTTCTGATGTTGTAACATTCAAGGATTTGAACAAATAAGAAGAATGGAGTAAGAAAAAAAAAACCGCAGAAAGACACTTCTCTCAAACCTTTCAACAGTCAGGATCCATGTCCCCTTCGACCCAGTAGACACTGCTCTGCATGAAGGCACATGTTAAGTCCGTCACACATGGAGAGCTGATGTCCTATTTGTACCTGAGCCTCTGGCTCTGGACCCCACACAAACGTGTTTTAGCAAATGCTGAGAAAATTCTCAATGTCTGTTCTACCTTTCTTTCTTTCTTAAGGTTTATTTATTTATTTATTATGTACGTATTTATTATGTACACAGTGTTCTGCCTGCAGGCCAGAAGAGGGCACCAGAGCTCATTACAGATGGCTGTGAACCACTGCTGGGAATTGAACTCAGAATTCAATTGTGAACACTGGGAGAGCTGCCGGTGCTCTTAACCACTGAGCCATCTCTCCAGCCCTCAATGTCTGTTCTAAAGAAATGTACTAGCACAGAAGAGACCAAGCATCCTGCTGTAGGGACTTAGCATTTAACTCGACAATCATTCTGCTTCCCTCAAATATAACCAGGGGAAGTTGATCTCGTTTTGTAGCAGCAGAACCCACGGATTCCCCAGGGAACAGGCCAGATCTGCTGAGTGTGGCCACACACACCTAGACCCAGCACTCACAGGCTACCGTGGGAGGACCCTTGGAGCAAGGAGTTGGAAACCAACCCCGGGCAACATGGTATGATGGTGTCTCCCAAATACCAAAGATCTGCTTATTTAGTCTGTGCTTGTTTAATAATTCTTCTACATCACACAAGCAGCTCAGGGATGTCTATTTCCTTAAAGTGTAAATGTAAAAAGACCAAAGAAAAGAGTCACAAGGACACTGGTGGTATGCTAAGGAGGACACACCTCGCTTCTGCAAGCTCCCAGCCAAACATACTAATCTGTATTTAACCATGATACACAGATACACACACACACACACACACACACACACACACACACACACACACAAAAAAAAAAAAAAAAAAAAACCCAAAAACCCAACACTGGGAGAGACATTCTTCAGACGAGCTGGCAAGTGGTCTTCCAGGGTCAAGATCATGACTAAGGTGATGAAGAATTGCTGCTGAGGAGACTAAGGAGATACATCAACTAAATGCAATGGTGGTGGCAGGGGCTAATCATGTGCCGTATAAAAGACCCATCAGTGGGCCATTCGGTGAAGGCTGGTCCAGGTCTGTAGCTTGATTATCAGCATCATCTCCATGGCAATGCTGATGCTCATCCCTACACTATGACTCTATATGATGTGAATGGCTAAGGAAGCTGAGTGCGGAGGATCTGGGTGTCCTTTCCTTTTGCAACTTTTATGTAATTCTAAAAGTATTTCAGACAAAGGGTGTATGTCTTTATTCTTGCAGCCATTAGGGATCGTGTGTACACCAGGCGAGTGCTCTACCTCCCGAGCTACACCCCCAGCACATGCAAAGGGGGGTTACAAAACAGGAAGCTGTTCCTCTTTGCCCTGTGAGCCCTGGGAAGGCCTGACTGCTGAGCACGCCATGCTGCTGTCCTGGGGCTGGCAGGTACTGAGGACAGCCAGGAGCCACCTGTGAAAAGTGTGGTCCTCAAGGCCACCTCTTCCTTTAGCTGCTTACCTTGTCCCATTCTCTCGATCACAGACACTTAGAGCTTTTCCTGGGAGCTGCGACAAGGGTCTGGAGAGACGGGCTGCCAGCATCATGTCAGCAAGCTGTCGGACAAGCTGCTTCCTTCTGGTGGTTCTGAAACACAAAACGCATGCTCAGCCTCTTGCACTCAGAAGTTTAGTCAGGAACGGCCGTTTTCTTCAGGTTATAAAAGTTATCAACAAGGCTCTTCTCAAGCTAGAGCCTCATGAAATGGAAAATCGGAGCCAGGCTGTACCAACAGCTCACAGGACAACCATGGATGAGCGGTCACCTGTGTGTGACAGACATTGATGTAGACCAGTGATACTCCAGGCAGGCTGTAAAGTACCTCCTGGGGGAACTGACTTGGGGACATGACCAGGGGAAGGAATGGATAACCTTGTGACATGGTAAAATGGCGTCACCTGTAAAGTTCATGCTCAAGAACTGTGCAATTGAGTTTTGTTGTTATTGTTGCTGTTTTTCAAGACAGGATCTCTCTCTGTGTAGTCCTGACTGTCCTGGAACTCACAGAGATCCGCCTGCCTCTGCCTCCTGAGTTCTGGATTAAAGATAATGCACCACCACTGTCCAGAGAGTTTTAACAGTCACAAAAAAATATGTTTTAAGTGAGTTTATACCTTTGTGTTGGCCCACATTCATAGCTGTCCTCAGCTGTGTGTCACCTGCAGGCCACAGCTCTGACACACCTGTTGGGGAGTCCTCTGGGAGAGCAGCAAATACTCTTAACCACTGAGCTACCCAGCCAGGGTGGGTCTAACTCAGCTAGCCCTGTTCCCTTGTCCAGGTTTCTGAAGCTATCAAAACATCCATCTGTGGTGATCAGGACACCGGCCTTCACTCACAGTGTGTCCCCATCCTCTGAGGGTGGCTTTTGTAGCCCCACACCACAAATCACTTGGCTCGGTACTCCACCTCCCTCTACCTCAGCAAACTAGAGGCTCTGGGACTGAATTAAGCAGTAACCCCTAGATCCTAGGGCCTAGGGCCTAGAGCATGGAGTCTGGAGCTACAAAAGAGGCATGACTCTTCACATTAAAACACACACATGGGCTGGAGACATGGCTCTGTGGTTAACAGCACTGGCTACTCTTCCAGAGGTCCTGAGTTCAATTCCCAGCAACCACATGGTGGCTCACAACCACCCGTAGTGAGATCTGGTGCCCTCTTCTGGCCTGCAGTCATACATGCAGGCAGAACACTGTACACATAAACAAATCTAAACACACACACACAGAATCCAGGCAGGGTAGTACATGCCTATAATCCTAGCACTTGGGAGGCTGAGGCAGGAGACTTGCAAGTTGGAAGTCAGCGTAGACTATACAGCAAGTTCCCCACCAGCCTGGGCTATAAGACTCTACAATAAACAAACAAACAAACAAACATCAACAACTAAACCTGCACACAGAGGAAACAAAAGACCACACATATACCCATTTGAGGTTAAATCAAACTACTGCATCTAGGTCATATGTCACATGGTGTCCCCTGAGGCCTGCCCAGCACCATGATGATTAAATGGCACATATACAAACCAGACCCAGATCAGGCTAGCACTAAGATGGCCGACTAATCAGCCAAAGCAATGCTCCTCACAGGGGGCAGCTGTGGGAATTTAGCTCCTTTAAACTTCAGAAAAGGAAGAGAAGCAGACGCCTCCTCAGCTTACATTGTTTCCATCAGTAACTATTGCTCAGCATGTGTGTTAGCGCCTTCCTGTTCTGGGTAACAGTGACAGCTTCTGGCCAAAGGGCCAGGAGGGGAAGCTGAGAGGACCCACGAGGCTGGAGCCCAGGGGATCTGCTTTTTTCCTGGCCTCTCCTTTGTGTAACTTGTTTGAATTCCTAGCCACTCCCCCAGCTACATGACCGCGTGTGTGCTGGCAAGATGCTTAGTCATCCCAGGGCCTTACGTCCTACGTAATCCGTGTGCTGCATGATCACGTCATTGATGCACATGCGTGGTGTAGCTATGCGCATGTATGGGGGATCTATTAAAGCGGTTTCCGCTTATTCCTTCCCTCTCTTCCTGCACAGTCATTCCATAGGCCTGTGCACATCTTTCCTATTCCCTTCCCTTACTTAATAAACTCTTAGAGTGGGTTTTGTTGTACCTCGTGGCTTTTCTCAAACGGTAAGCAGCACCACTAATGAATAAATAGCATTGCACCATGTAATAAATAACATTGGTGCCAAGATGAAGCAGGACCCTGCACTGAGGTCCACTCTATCTACGACTGCCCGCTTTTCCATTTGCCTGGCCACTGGACTGCTTCGCACAACACCGACTGCTTCCATTGGTGAGTTTTCCCTTTCCAGCCAGCGTAAACAGCCCCCTGGACCCATGGGAATGACCGTAGACTGTCCAGTGTCCTTCTGGTGTCCCCAGGATTGGAGAAACCCCCGTTCACGGCCTTCATCAGCTACGGTTGGTCCCCATGGCAGGCTTCCATCTCTAGCCATTTCCCATGACTGCAGTCTGAGACATCGTTCTCACTGTCAGACCCTTGTCCTCAGGCCGTGTCCTCAGGCTGCGTACAGCCCACCCACATTCTCTCGCTTGACGAAGCATTAAATGACTTGTGCCAATCGCCAATCCTCACTTGATCTCGGGACGCCTGAGATTATAGTCTTGGATCACATTGCTTTTTTATTTTTTTTCTCTGCCGTGGTCATGGGAAATTAGGCTTCCTCCTCTTGGTCCCACGCCTCCTCTGAGAAATGCCTTAAATATCCCTTAGATAACAAAAAATGGCCATCTAATGGCTCCTTGGACCCCGATAAATTATGGGAATTATCTAACTTGTCAGCAAACAGGCAAATGGAAAGAGTTACCTTACATCCAAGCTTTTTTTTTTTAACCTCAGCTCCAACCCCTCCATTCTTGATTCCTTCTCTTTTGCCCATGTGCTCCGATATTTGCTAATAACCTACTCCCTAAGGAGCACAGATGAGTTTGGGAGCAGGCTAGGACACATAAAGACAAGGTTCATCAAACTAATACTGCCCATCCACCTGGGGCTGAGGCGGTTCCCAATCAGGACCCACATTGAGATTATAATACCCCAGGTGGCTCTCTAGCTAGGGATCACTTTATAACCTACCTCCTGGCAGGTCTTCATAAGGCTGCCATCAAACCAGTAAACTATGAAAAACTAAAAAAAAATATAATTCAAGATAAGGAAGAAAATCCATCTCATTTTTTAGAATGGCTTACAAAGGTTCTCTTACAATATATTAGCCTAGATCCTGAGAGCCCAGAGAGCAGACAGCTCCTTATGACCCACTTTGTCTCGCAGAGCTTCCCGACATCAGGGCTAAACTTAAGCATCTGCAGAGAGGGCCCCTGACCCCACAGGCAGAAGTCTTAGCTGTGGCATTTAAGGTGTACCATGGGAGAGATGAGAAAGCCCATGAACAGAACTGCCAAATGCTGGCACACGCTATCTGACCAGTTGCCCGAAGGCTTCCAGGTCCCTGTTTTAAGTGTGATAGAGAAGGCCACTGGGCTCGTGCCTGCTCTGCCCCATGAGGGCCACCATTTGGGCCTTGTCCGAAGTGCCACCGAGAGGGACACTGGTCCCCTGACTGCCCCTGTGCACCTCGCTGTGGCATGGAGACATCAAACAAAGACCACCCTCCAGCTGATCTCCTAGGCTTGGCAATGGACGATTGAAGAAGGTGCCCTGGTCCCAGCCCAGCCACAGCCATCTCTCACAGGGAACCCAGGGTAGCCATTACAGTATCAGGGTGATCCATTTCCTTCCTTTTGGACACTGGAGCCACTTACTCAGTCCTGAGGGAGTTTTGGGGTCCCACCTCTCCTTCTTGTTTCCCTGTTGTCAGGGTTGGGGGACAGCCTTACCTACCTCACCAGACCCCACCACTTAATTGTATTTTCAGGGGTACCCCTCTCACCCACACATTTTAGTTGTGCCAACCTGCCCTGTGCCCCAATGGGAAGAGATTTTCTAGCTAAGGTAGGTGCTTTTATTTTCTTTGCCCCTAGCATTTGCATTACTTCAGACTCGTCAGCTTCAAGACACTCTCCTGTCTCTACTGACCATATTCTGTACATCAGCTTCCCTCTGTGTCTCTAATAACATATCCAATTCTCTAATTAACTACTCAGCGAATTGTTACAGGACCACCATAGAGCCGAAGGCCAAGGACCATCAAGTATATCCAGGCAGTAAGGAGCAGTAACAGTCCAGAGGTATTACACCCCCACACTCAAAAGGGTCTGGACTCTGCTAAACTAATAAAGAAAACATGTACCTTGAGGTTTGTCTCAGATAAGGCTTATCTCAGGTGAAAATTAAAAGCATGTTCCAAATTCCCCCCCCCCCCTCTCTCTCTCTCTCTCTCTCTCTCTAACACTGACCAATAAAATTCTGATAGTAGAGTACTAAACATTGTAATGTCATGGCTACCAGCTCAAGATTTTAAATTCTCTGTGGCTGCTTCTTAATATGTTTAAAAATTCTTCCATGCTCCAGAGCCAGCTTGAACCCACCTGGACAACACCTTGTCAGACCCAGTCACAGAGCCCGAAGCAACGGAAGGCGATGGACGATTCCCAAAGCAGCAGAGGACAATCCACTACCTCAGGACATCCGGCTACCCCAAAAGCCCCCTTTCCTACCCCCAAAAGTTAACGGACACCCATCGAGTCAGCTGGAAGCAGTTTCGGGAGACACAGCACCCCCATTCCCGTTTACCTGCCTTTTTTATAAAGCACAAAGAGTCTGGAATGTTAAAATTCCTAGCCACTCCCCCAGTTACATGACTGTACGCACTGGCAAGATGCTTATTCCTCCCAGGGCCTTACGTCCTACATAACCCTGCGCTTCGTGATCACGTAATCTATGCACATGTGTGGCGTAGCTACGTAAACCCATATGCGAATGTGGGGGGGTCTATAAAAGTGGGTTCCACGTATCCCTCCTCCCTCTTCCTGCACAGTCGTTCCATAGACCTATGCACATCTTTCCTATTCCCTCCCTTAATAAACTCTTATAGTGGGTTTTGTTGTACCTCGTGGCTTTTCTCAAACGGTGAACAGCACCACTTAATGAATAACATTGCACCACGTAATAAATAACATAACTGGCTGTAGCTTGTCACATCTTGTTAATGATAAGCTCTCAGCAGGGAGAAATCTCTCTCTAGCCCACCCAAACATAACTGACAATCAGCCATGAAGCCAATGTATTAGTCAATTTTCTATGACTATTTACTTATTTTTTTTTTAGATTTATTTATTTATTATGTATACAGTGTTCTGTTTGCATGTATGCCTGCACACCAGAAGAGGGCACCAGATCTCACTGTAGATGGTTGTGAGCCACCATGTGGTTGCCGGGAATTGAACTCAGGACCTCTGGAAGAGCAGTCAGTGCTCTTAACCTCTGAGCCATCTCTCCAGCCCTCTATGACTATTAATAAGTACCTGATACTGGGTAACTTTATGAAGAACATGTAAGCCAAGTGGTGGTGGCCCACGCCTTTAATCCCAGCACTTGGGAGGCAGAGGCAGGCGGATCTCTGTGAGTTCGAGGCCAGCCTGGGCTACAGAGTGAGTTCCAGGAAAGGTGTAAAGCTACACAGAGAAACCCTGTCTCGGAAGAAAGAAAAAGAGAGAGAGAGAGAGAGAGAGAGAGAGAGAGAGAGAGAGAGAGAGAGCGAGAGAAAAGAGAAAATATGATTTTTTTGGTCTACATTTTATTCCAAAGTTACAGATGCACATCTAGTTAAGAACTTGCATCTGGCAGAGTTCCAAGTTGTTATAAGACATGAAACATTGTAAGTTCGAAGTCAGTAGAAGGAACTACCCTCCCTTCCTTCCTTCCTTCCTTCCTTCCTTCCTTCCTTCCTTCCTTCCTTCCGAGACAGGTTCTCACTATGGCACCTTGGCTGGTCTGGAGCTCATGGTGTAGACAAGGCTGGCCTTGAACACATAAAGATCTCCCTACCTCTATGAATGCTGGGATTAAAAGCATGTACCACCATACCTGACACACAGACTTCTTATAAAGCCACCAAGACTTAACTATGGAGCTCCACCCTGATAATATTCTCTAATCTGGACCAGCTCCTCTGAAGTCGAAAAATAGTTCACTTAAGATCTGGACAGGTGGCCCAGTGGTTAAGACCACTGGCTGCTCTTTCAGAGGACCCAGGTTTGATTCCCAGCACCCGCATGGCACTCACAATCATCTCCAACGCCAGTTCTAAAGGATCCAACAACCCTCTTCTGACCTCTTCGGGCACCAGGCATGTGTGTGGTGCAGAGACATGTGCGCAGTCAAAAAAACAAAACAAAACAAAACAAAACAAAACTGCCCATACACATAAAGTAAAAAAAAAAAAAATTTAAAAATCGTTTACTAATTTCCATAGTGAAAAGGACAGCCAGTTAAATTTCTACCCCTTCCAAATTTCACAATTCGAGTTAAGGCTCAAACCATATCTCGATCATGGCAGCCTTGGGCTAGTCAGCAAGCCTGCCTGGACAGTGCTCGCTGAAGAAGTCAGGCAGAGGCGTTTAGCTGGTGAACTCCTAGGAAAGGAAGACAGGGCCTCTTGACTTGTGTTACGTTCCTACGTCATTGAACTTGGTGGTGGTCTCTTCTGTACTCTTGTTCCTACGATCCACTCCCATAAAGAGCCTTCTAACAGCCGACAGCCGGAGACAAGTCCTGCGTCCTTCCTTGCCCGTCAACGCCTGCGCTGCTGGCCTCTACCTCCCTTTCTACTCTGCCTAATTTGCTCACTTCCAACAGTGTCTGGTGAAGCAGCTCCCTCCACTCTCAGAGCCCTTGACTGCTGCTCTCCCTCTCACTGGCCGGCTGAGGCTGGGAGGGGTCTTCTATCCCTGCCGTCTTTGGAGTGGCTGCTATTCGTTACCTGTTGTGACTTGAATATGGCTGTCCCCTAGAAAGCTCATGTTGAAATGAAGCGGGGGAAGGGGCTGGCGATGGAATCTAGATCTTCACACGGGAAAGCAAACGTTCTACTGAGCTATGCCCCAAGTCAATCAGACTAATATCTGACTGCCGCTGTGGCAGTGATGCATGGGGTGATTAGGAACTGGACACAGCAGCAGGAGGATCACCTTCAGCTACAGAGAAAACCCAAGGCCAGATTGAGTTTCAGGAGAGTATATAGAAAATGAGACCAAAACAGAAACAACAAACAGGTGACTAGGAGCCAGGTGTGTCAGTACCCATAATCTCAACACTCGGGAAACTGAGGCAGAAGGAACACACATTTGAGCAAGCAGCCTGGGCTTCACATGAAGCCCTTCCTGTCTTTGCACAACAAAAAAGTGGTTTAGTTGTGGAGGCCCACAAAGGTTTCCTAGTGAGAGCTGAGCTTGCTTTATCCAGCAGGGCTGCATTAGAGGATGGCTTGACCAGGTGGGTGGTTACTAGGTGATTGGAAAGGGTCTGCACTTGGCTGTGCTGGGGGGAGGTCTTTTGCTCCACCCCTTGACATTCCTATAAAAAGTCCTTTAGAAGAGACAGAAGGGGCCGGTGGATAAGGATCCAGGCCCTCCCGAGGCTGTCCTGTGTTTCTGTTTCTCTCCCCTCTAGCCTTCTATCTAAATCTCTTATTCCTCACTCCTCAAGAGTACCCAGGGGTAAAATGTGGGAGCCAGTCTCCCAGCTGGCCTCCCGCATTTAGTAATGAGGAGGAATTAGTGCTGGTCCCCAGGGAGATGTCACTCTCCTGGGGCTGGATGAGTGACTGTAAGAGAAGTTGTTACAGAGCAACCCCCTGCTACATTCTGCCACATTCAAACCAGCCCCCACCCCACCCCCTTTGTGCTAAGAACAGCAGGGGGGCCCTCACCTAAAGGGGAGCACAAACTCAAACTAAACCTCTTTTATTTAGAAGTATCGGTCTCACGTGTTGTTATAGCAAAAGAACTATGCAAAGTCACTCCCCCTTTTTAAGAAGCTCCCAAGCAACACACAGCATGACCCTGTGGGTCCATTTTCTTTAATGCCCAAGCTGCCCTGATTATTTATTTAATCTCCCTCTATGAGGCAAAATCTCCTGAAATCAGAGGACTTGCCAGTCTTCTTGGCCACTTTCAGTAACCATCAGTGCCCAGGACAACCAGAGGAGGCACCAAGCAAGCCTCTGCTGAATGAATGGAGATAATTAACCAAGGCACCACGTGGCCCATACTGAAGTTCCCATGGCAGGTGCCTGCAGGCGGCAGCCGAGCAGAGCCCAACTTGGCCCCCTGTGGAAGACCCAGGCCAGAACTGGTCTCATTCTTCACAGGATACCATGTGTTGAACACACGCACATCTCCACCTCCTCCCACCACAACTGAAGCCTGGTTGCTGTTCCTGGGTGACTTCAAATGTAGTCTGTAATTAAAGACCTTCCCCAGCCCTGGGCTCAATGCCTGTGAAAGAAAATGCCTCAATATAGTCTCCAAATAGAGGGTTGCTTTCAACTTAGTTTCCTTAGAGTCAGCAAAATGTCAAGTATTACAGTCAAAATAGTTTAAAGCGCATAAAAACTCAGGCCTTTGAATTATGCCTGTTTACAATATGGTCTCTCATACACAGAGTGGTAGACATTTACATCTGAAGGCAGGGCCTCATACTAAGCAGGTGCTTTGTCGCTGGGCTACCCCTCCACCCCCAGCCTGGCCCAGGTTTGTGGAGCACAGCGCTGTCGTGGCATACCTAAGGACCTTTCCCAGTGGCTGCAGCTGTCTCAATGCCTCCGGCTGGATTTCACTCTCTGTAAAAGAACAGGAAGTTCTCCCTCGGCTCTGCCTTCAGGTTTGAGAACATAAATGGTTACAGGAAGTAGGTGGTGCCAGAAACAGGAAGGTCTCCTAAGGGCTGGGGGTTCTGCTGGCCTTGAAACTCAAGCGCCACAGTAAAAGGGCACAAGGGTCTGACCCGGAGGGACCAAATCCATAGGATGTTGTCACAAAATAAAGATGCTAGGAAAACTTGGGTCTCCTCTCAAGAGCAGCCCCTTGGCAATCAGTGCATAATCTGTGCACAATCCATGGGAAACCCAAGATGAACCCCATTTCTCCTCCCATTTCAAAGGAGTCCAAATCAGGAGCCAGGTATGGTAGCACCTTTAATCCCAGCACTGGGGAGGCAGAGGCAAGAGGATCTCTGTGAGTTTGAGGCCAGCCTGGTCTACAGAGTGAGTTCTAGACAGCCCAGGATACACAAAGAAACTCTTTCTAAAAATAAAAAGAAGAAGAGGAGGAGGAGGGGTACAAATCAGCCTCAAGGAGTGGTGACGTGTGACATGGCCATGAGGAGGGCAGCTAAGCAAGAACTGGCTCTGAAACATATGCATGTATCCTTGTCGGGCTACTGGGCTAGCCATGTTGTCTCGAAGAGGCCATAGCCCACCTGCTTTCCAGTGGGTCAGTAGCTAGGTCTCTCCTCACCCCATCAGGGTAAGTCATTCTCAGAAGAGGAGGGGCATCTGCAGGGCCAGGAACACTGGAGGCAGACATTCAGCAGGAAAGGACTCAAAGTTCTGGGTAGGATGTGTAGACGGGCCTTCGGCACCGCAACACGGGAGAGGGCAAGCTGCATCCTCCGCAGGCAGCCCACACTGAAGTACCCAAGACAGCAAACACTGGCAGCCCACTGCTAAATTTGGCCCCCAAGAGCTTTAACTTGCCTTACATTTTTTGTTATTAGTCCCTTCAGTGCAGTGGTTTGCTGTGTCTTGTTTCATTTTGTTTGGGGTACTGGAGACTGAAGCCAGAGCCCTGTACACACTATGCACATGCTCTCTCACTGAGCCACACCCCTCCGCCCATTTAACATTTTAAAAGTTAACATAATGAGGTAGGGGAGCTGTGCTTGGACCCAATAAGAACATTTTGCAAGTTCTATCTTAACACTACCGATGCACTTTTTTTTTTTTTCTTTTTCTGGATACTACAGGAGTTTGAGTTATAAGATCTGGAACCAGAAAGACATAAATATGTTCTGGATGTTTTCCTTCTAATTATTTATTAGTTTTGCTTGGTCTGGCCACAGGTAATGAGAGTTTCCCAGAAGTCATGCCAAAGGAGCAGGCAGAGGGAGGTGGATCTCTGTGAGTTCGAGGCCAGCCTGGTCTACAGGGAGAGTTCCAGGACAGCCAGGGCGGTTACACAGAGAAACCCTGTCTCGAAAAAACCAAAAAATAAAAAAGTAAAAACCTTTGTTCGAAGAGACGCCTACCAGTCCTTTGAGAGAGAATCTGGACAGGAACGTCAGATGGTACACACACATTCTCACCATACTTCCGGCACAACTCATAGCAAATCTCAATGGAGTCGATAAAGCCAAGGATTTAGCTGCACAGCCCTGTCTACAGAGACACACCTAACGCTGGCACCCCAATCTGCCCAGGAGATAAATTACCGAATGGCAGTCACTGCAGTGTATCTATTCTGTCAATCCCCTCTTCTCACACTCGCTCCAGCCCGCAGGATTCAGTCTCCACAGCTGGAGCTGCACAGGGAGATAGCCTGTCCCTTGACCCTGATAACTTAGATGACCCCTAGGAAAGAATGAACTGCAGACGTAAGACCTGCGAAGGGTAGGTAGCCAAAGGTAGATTCTGCTGAGAGATATCATTAATTCTTCATCTGCTTTACATTCAGGGAATGCCTCACGGTTGACCTTATAATGACAAAGTGACATAGGCCTTCCTTGCTCCATCACCCATCTGTGCTTCCCCAAGAGAAAATGTTACAAGAGATGTCAAAGTCACTATAACGATAATAGCCAGACTAAGAGAATATTCTATGCCCAGGAGAACAAGGCTTGCCTGTCAAGGGCAGGACCAACTACTGAGGCTATCCCAGGACTCCATTCCCTGTCTGTTATTACCATATGGTGAGATTTCATAGCTGCGTTATTTATATACTATCAACACACTAAGGTTTATTTCCAGCTCAGCCTTTGCCCCCAACTCCAGCCTCAGGTATACAACTGTCCCTTTGAAGGTTTTATTGGGTATGCCAAGTTCAACTTGTCCCAAGTGTGCTTGTGTCCTGATTTCCTGCATATTCCACAGCAATTTCTCTGTCCCCTTCCCTGCTTCCATTTTTTGCTTTCCTTCTTGGTATCTCACTACGACCTTCTACACATTATTTTTATTATCTTACCTGCATCTGTGAGTCTTATTCAACCGCAAGTTTTTGGAGCAAGAGGATTCCTAAGCAGTGCCCTGCACACCAGAGACTCATAGCTCAGAGAATTAAGAAGGTGTTAAGCCAGGCGTGGTAGCCCATGCCTTTAATCCCAGCACAAGGGAGGCATACTAGTCCTCTTCTCAGATCCATACCTTTTGGCTTTGTTCTGTGACTCACCTAGTTTAACCAGGGCCGTCTGACTGACCGCTGCATTGGAACTGTCCATGGGAGCCTGGTGGGGTCATCGGTGAACACACAATTTTAGCCAATGACTCCCCCTCTCCCTGAACCAATAGCAAATAGTTCAGCTGTGAGGGTGGGGGCCGGAGCCCCTCCTCCATCCATGCCTGACTTTGGAGGAGCTGATTTTGTAGTCTACCTGTGTAGCTATCCACAGCATCTGTGTTCTTACCAGCTCTTACGAAATCATTTGCTATAGCATCGCTCTTAATTTCTATACCTCACTTATCCTAGACCTACTTCACACCTAACTGGTACAAATAACGCCTCCTCCAAGCTACCTTTTCTAATTGCCTATAGCAAAAATCAGTCTCCCAACAGGGACTGTAACCTCAGCTACCCAGGAAGCTATGGCAGGGGGTCAAAGCCTTCCTGGGCTATATGAAGTCCAAGGTCAGCCTAGGTAACTTAGTGGACATCATCTCAAAATAACAAAAATCAGGTTGAGGATATAGCTGGGTGGTAAACACTTACCATATCATGCATGAAGCTCTCGCTTCAACCCTCCTCACAGGAAAAAGCCAACCAACCAACCAACCAACCAACCCTCTCCCTCTCTTTCCGCAGTCTCCCTCTGGACTTCTGTAATTGCAGTGACCCAGTGGGGGTATATTGGAGAGATTTCTGTTCATGACTACTCACAAGCCCTAACCATCAGTCCCACCTGCACTGTGAGCACCCCACGAACAGGACTCAGGTGGCCAAATAACGGACTTCCAGGTTTCCTCTATAGATGTGTTTAGAAATCATGAACAACACGTGAATGTCTCTGTTCAGCCTCGTTGCCTGCTTAGGGTGTGCATGCCTAGTGCTTCAGGACGAATCTGATGTCGAAAGAAAGGCGTCTGCTGCTGCGTCACAAAGGATCCTGGCAAGAGGAAGCCCTCTGCAACTCTTCCAAGTGGGAACCTCTGGGCTAGACAGTGACTCTGCACCTGCTGATTATGGGCCGACTTTGGCTCACTGGCTGGAAAAACATGCGATGGGTGTTATGCCGCCGCCTCCTCCTCCTCCTGGAAGGGGCAGCCACAGGGGTAGGGAAAAGGACGTCGGAGCCCCACCCAGATGCGCGGGCCCACGCAATCTCGGCGCCCTCCAGCATGCAATGGGTACGGTGGAGTCGCGCAGGCGCCTCCTCCTCCACGCCGCACCCGACGTCGCTGTGGACCTCACAGCCAATCCGAGAGCCGCGGTCCCTTCCAGCCGGCAAGAGGGCGGGGACCAAGGGGGCTCGGCCAAAGCCGCGCTCCCATTGGCTGAGGCGGCACCACCTAGACAAAAGCCGCACTGTCCTCCAGGCGCTGCGCTGGGGTGGCTTTGGGCCTGGCCCTGCCAGGGCCCCCGCCGCTCTGCCATGCCCAGCCGACCCCCGCGGCGCCGCCACCTTCCCTGGACCTCCTCCTCCCCCTGCACCGAGGCCCATCCGCTCTCTGCTAACCCCTGCTCTGCTCGCGCTCAAGCGGCTGGACCCGCGGCCTCACCGCTGTCCAGCATCCTTTCGGAGCGCAGCAGGCATGGAGGAGGCGCTGCCAAAACTCCGAGAACAGAGCCTGGTGGAGGCCACAGGATGACGGGGAGTGGACGTAGGGCAAGGTCGGGAGATGGTTCGGGACCGCTCAGTGCCTACAGCTGAGACTGGAAGGCTGGATGAGTGGCTTCGATCCAGGCTCGGTCTTAGACTACGCGAAGTGACCTTGGGCCAGTTCCTTCCATTCCTGGGGCCTCGGTTCCCTTCTGTGAAATTGCGCGGGTAGTAAATGATGAGTGCCAAGGGTTTCACCTAGGGGCCACGAGGCCGCGTGATCAACCCTGGGCCTCCCGTTGAGATAATAAAAGACCTTGTTCCTGGAGGCGCGTACGGAGGAAGAGGGAAGCCAGCAGAGAGTGGCGGGCGCAGACCACCGGGGGCCGAGACAGGGAGATTAATCGTTCCATCTCTGATTCCTCTTCGGCCGAAGGGCTGTCTAGAGGACACGATGTCCCTTCCCCACCCGCATTCCAAGGACCCGGCTCAGGGGCTGCGCCGGGCCAACCCAAACCGAGCAAATGGCGCTGGCGTGCAGCACCCCAGTTGCGGCGATGGAGACCCTCCCTCTTACCCCAAGCGACCCGGCAGGGGGCTCCGCGGCGGGTTGGGCTGGTGGGCTCGTCTCAATCCGGTGCTGTGCAGGTGCTCAGCTTCTGGCTTGGAGTTGGCACCCTGCCCCAGTTTCTCAGGACACTCTCCCGACCCCTAAAAACCGCGGCCTCCTGCTTCTGACACCCGGATGTGCCTTACACACTCCGGTGCGTGCGTTAGAGCTGCGCCGGGCGGGGCCCGACGGCAGACAGCGCGGAGGCGGGGAGAGCTCGGGCGCAGCCTCCTTAGCCCTCCTTAGCCCGGGCTGGCTCTGCTCCAGTCCAGGGTGCCCCTAGTTTCTAGGCACCCCAGAGATAAACTTGCTCTCACCCGTCCATCCCAGCCCAAGCCTGGTACAGATCCCTGCAGCCATCTGATTCCTTCCTGAACCCTGGGTGGAGCGGGGAGGCAGAAAGTGCGAGAAGGTTTTCACCCCCTCCCCCCCAAACCAGGGGAAAAAGTGCCGCTCCAGGAAGTGAAGAAACCCCCGCAGAGGACAAGACTAGGTCTTTTGTGGGTTTGCTGTCTTTAAAGCTCACCGGAGCTAATGGTTATTTGGTTGACTTTTAAATGCCATTTAACCAAATGACGTTTAATTTTTTTTTTCCTGGGTTCTTCAACGTATCGCAGCTTCCCCAGGTCTCACCAATAGTACCCATCTGCGTGTGGTCGGCAGGGATAGATGAACTACACACACACACACACACACACACACACACACACACACACACCCGCGACCACGAGACACCGGTTTCCAGGATGAGAAACAAGTCGATGGAGCTATGTTTAGATAAGTTACATAAGGACCGAATACAAAGGGACTAGGAAGGTGAACACCCCAAGGAAGTACCCGGGAGACAGTGTGTGTGGGGGGAGGGGGGGGGACGAGGCTTTGAGGAAACCTGCTAGCTCCATCCCTAGATCTTGAGGGCTGGGGCTGTGTTCCCTTTTTATGCACCCCCACCCCTTGGCACTCAGAGCACTGAAGACCTGGAGAATCCTGAAAAAAGAACACCTTGGTTTGCTGTGCCCGTTTCACAGACTCAAACCAGAGTGCTTATTTCAGCGACTCGGAAAGGCGCTCAGTAGATGGTGCATAACTCATTACAACAAATCCCCATACTATAAATCAGGCGTGGTTATCCACGCCTTTAATCCCAGCACTCAGGAGAGAGGGGCAGATCCATAGAGTGAGTTACAGGACAGCCAGGGCTACACAGGGAAACGAAAAGTAAAAAGAAGAAATAATCATTATAAAATCCTATAATCATTATAGTATAATTTGTCACCAAGTTACACTTTGAGGATTATGTCATGCTGGAAGAGAGTTAATCTTCCCATCTAGGAGAACCATAGATTCTAACTTGGGGACTTGGGACTCAGAATTATGTATAAAGATTTATAGAAGACTTGATAGTTAGAGACCTCTTTGATGTTACCTCGGACACCCCTAACAGCTGGCTTCAGAATTTTTCCAGTTCAGCTTTGCTGGTGTAACCCCTGAAGCCCCTGCCTCCGCTGTACCTGTACCTCCTGGCTTCAATGTGTCCCTGTCACGGCACTCTGGGACTCCTGCGGCAACCGACTGCTCTCTGACACTGGGTAAGCCTGCAGTGTGAAAGAGCCAACACCTTCTGGGTCGTCTCTCTGATCACTACTACCCACCTGAGACACAATCTGCCCCTCATTATCCCCTCAGCAGTACTGAAGCAAGTCTAGTGTACTTCCTGAAATGATAATAATGCCCATGGGGTCAGTGGTAGTGAGCGCCGTGACCGACTCAATAGCACATCCTTTCTCACTCCATCCTCCCCATTTGACTAAACCAGCCACACCTGTTCCTGGAGATTCATTATGGCGCTTTGGAATGATCCCCATTATGACTAGGTGAGTGTCCTGTTTTGCTGTGGTAATGACATGCAGAGCAATCCTCTTCCCAGAGGGAATGCTCTGCCACACATTCTCAGACCACACACATGAGTTACCGACCTCAACTACTGGGTTCCAAACCCCCAAGAGCCCCAAGTATTGTTGGTACCCATGGACAGATCACCAGCACAAGGCTACTCTGAGAACCCTCATCCACCAGGACACTGTCATCTAGTAAGCAGGGCCATCCTGTGCCATCTCTCCTAAGAACTTATAGAAAGGTATGCCTTGAGTTCTTGTTAGACTTTATGTGCACAGAGGCCACCTCCATCCCAAGGAAACTGCTTGACTCTCAAAGCTGGGATCTAAATTAAACAGAAACACAGTGTGGTTCATCTATCTTGTCTATGGAGTGTATTTCCTGTGAGATTTTCTTCTCCCAACTTCATATATATTTATATATATATATATATATATGACATATATATATGTGTCATATATATATATGACAGGGTCTCGTTGTGTGGTACTGCCTGGCATGGAACGCTCTTTGTAGACCAGACCGGCTTCGAACTCACAGAGATCTGTCTGCCTCTGTCTCCTGAGTGCTGGAATTAAAGGAGTGCACCACCACACCTGGCTTTTCTCCCCTTTTTAAACATTGTTAAACAAACAAACAAACAAACAAACAAACAAAGCTCTGTATAGCAGTAAGCCAGTGATTAGTGAAAACGTTCTTTCATCACCCCGTTAACCATATGAAGGAAATTTGCTCCCCAAATAAGCTGTCTGTATACACATCCTCTTCATGTTCTGCTTGGGGTGGGGTTTGGGGGTGGGGGCACAGATGAAGAAAATGGTAGCTCGGAAGAGGCATTCCAGCCCCTGGTTCAGGCCTCTTTCAACAGACCGTTCCCAACCCTGCTAATGAAGAACTGGTTTGTTGGGTTTGAGATTTCATGCCTTCATTTCCCAAATGCCTTGCCCTCGAGGGCATCACTAACAACTCAGACACAGGCAGGAAATGGTGACTCCCAGGAGAAAGCCGTTGAGTCTGTGAGAGTCAGAAAACACTGAGCGCGCGGGCCCCATCTCAAATCACTCTCTCCCCAGGACAGTTCTGTTTTCCAGTTTGGGAACTGGAGAAAAGGCTTGGCTGTGAGTCTGAACACACGAAACAGAAACTGTGGGAACCAGGTCACTCTAGACAAGACATGTGCCAAGATTCCATCTCGGTCCTGCACCTCACTGCCCAGACGCAGGGCCTGGGGCCGGGCTCTTTAGCAGCTGTGCATTTCACCTAAACCCCCAGAGGGCGCTGTTGCAAATAACCAACATAGGTTTGGGAGGGGGAAAAATCTTGGCCATTTAGGGGTTATAAGATGTGTGCATGAGCTGAGTCGTCAGGAGTTCAGCTCTAAGTCTTCTGAAAGAGGGACAGAGGCATGCAGTGAGTGGGGAGTGTGGCGCTCGGGAGAAGTTTCACGGAAGAATAAGCTTCCTGAAAATTTCAGAAAAACTGCGACACCTAAGTCCCCTGCTGAATCGGGATCTCATCTGGTATGTCACACTTTGTCCCATGCTGGCCCTTAGTTAATATCCCTTGTAGAGACCCACAGGGATTTCCTAGTGAGAGCTTACTCAGGGTCCAAGAATCTGAGCTTGCTTTACCCAGCAGGGCTGCATAAGGGGATGATTTGACCACTGGCATGGTTACCAGGTGTTTGTAAGGGTCTACACTTGGCTGTGCGGTGTGCTTTGATCTAGCAAGGGGGAGGTCTTTTGCCCCACTCCTTGGCATTGTTATAAAAAGTCCTTTTGAAGAGGCAGAAGGGACCATCCGGTTTTGATCTGGGTCCTCCCGAAGCTATCCTGTGTTTCTGTCTTTCTCCTCTTCACTGTCTTTCTATGTAATATTTTCTTATCCCTCTCTTCTCATAGGAACCCTGGAAAAGGTGGGCGCTGGCCTCCCACAATCCCTCTCCTTTCTGGACCCTGACCTACGCAGACTACACCTGGCCCTGTGTGCCTCTGCTCCCTGCTGGTAGTGGAGAGTGCAGCATCTGGTTGGTGTAGACTAAACCCTGTCCTCAGCCTCCTCCAAGTCCTGCACAGTGTGTGCAACCCTGTGATGAGATCTGATGGGGCTAGAAAACATTGGTGCCATCTGCTACCCCAGACCTCCCAGACTTTCTGTTTTGATGCAATTGGGTTTTTCTTTTAAACTGGAGGCCTGGGGAGAAGGCACCAGCGGACAAAAGCCAAAGCCATGGGAACATGAGTTCAACCTCAACCCCCCCACCCCCACCCCACATAAAAAGTCAAATGTGGTTGCACATCTGTAATCCCAGCACTCCTCTATCGAGATGGATGACAGAGCCAGGAGAATTTTCCAGAAGCTCATGGACCAGCTAGGCAGAAATATGCTGCTCAGAAACAGAAATGAAACAGTGACCATGCCTCATGGAGGAAGGCGAGACTCCTGAAAGTTGACCTCTGACCTCTATGCAAGTGTAGAAGTATTCAAATGCCTGGATACACCACACACACACACACACACACACACACACACACACACACACACACAGACAGAGAGAGAGAGAGAGAGAGAGAGAGAGAGAGAGAGAGAGAGAGAGAGAAATAAAAAACAGACCCTTGGTCAGGCGATGGTAGCATATGCCTTTAATCCCAGCATTTGTGAGGCAGAGCCAGGCAGATCTCTGTGAGTTCGAGGCCAGCCTGGTCTACAGAGTGAGTTCCAGGACAGGCTCCAAAACTACACAGAGAAACCCTGTCTTGAAAAACCAAAAAAATAAAAAGACCCTTAATCTAAGGAATTTTGTGAGTATCAAGTAGCGTGTTCTACAACTGGTAGTGAAGACAAAAAGCCCGATGAATCTGTTTCTGAATCAAGGTGTGGGGTTCAGCAGGTAGTGTGTTGGGGAGAGAACTTGACAGTTGATCCTAATGTGGTTGCTATCAAAGAGAGCTGGAGGAGACTGTTAACACCCAGTGAGAGCAAACAGTGTGTGGCTGATGGGTGGGGAGTGGGGGCGGGGAGGAGAGAAGGTAGAATCAAGCAAGATACACACACATCCACCTCTCTTCTGTCTCAGGTTTGGGTAGCTGGGCTTTTAAAAGGATTTCAGTTGTGGGAATTGAGCCCAAGGCCTTGTGCACATAGGGCAAGTGCTCTCCCACCGAGATACACCCCCAGCCCTTTCCTGTCTCCTGACAGGCGTTTTGTGGAGTTGGGGGTGAACAGTCTTTAAATCTAAGCAAGGTTCTTTTGGAGTCATTGAATTTTTTTTTCTTGAGTGCTGACTCCAGAGCCCAGGCTGGCCTCGAACCAGCATTCCTTTGGTCTTAGTATTGTGAGTGCTGGGATTACAGGTGTGTCCCATCATGCCGGGCTTTATTGGAATGTTTGAAAAGGCACACGTACAAGCAGATAATACAAATGGTTCCACTTCCGAGCCCCTCCCACCACACCCCAAACAGCAAACCGTAAAATTCCTTCAGCTCGCAGACACTGAGCTCTTAAGCCCTCAGAATTGTGCTGTTTTTGAAATTCGATAAACCAGTGAGGAGAGCCTGCTTTCAATACTATTTAGCATTTTCAATCAACAGTAGCACTTAGTGGTTTCTCACCGTCCCAACCACTGTGCCAAGGGCCTCCTGTGCATCTCACCCCTCCTTGCCACCGTCCTGAAAGCAATCGGGGGTCTTTTCTGTTTTACAGCTGGAAGGAGGATGCTGGGTGGTGAACTCAGGGCCTTGTACATGCTGAGCACACCCTACTACTGACCCTCACCTCAACCCTATAATCTCAATTTGTGAGGCATTTGGAGTAGAGACTCCTTTCTATAGCAAGTTCAGGCGTGTCTCTAAAGTTGCTTGGCTACATGGAAATGCCTTATGGTGATTCTGATAAAGTAGCCAACTTTGGTACTAACTGACCATATTAACTTTTTTTCTTTTGAGTCAAAATCTCACTGTATAATACAGGCTGCCCTTGAACTCACGATCTTCCTGCTTCAGCCTCTGATTTCAGGAACTACAGGTCTATACCACCGTAGCTGCCCCATAGAAACCTTAAATTATAGGACACAGGACATGATTCTCAGTGCTTAAATCTGATTTAATTTTCTGTACTTCTGAGTCTGTTTTTAAAAAGAATATTGAATAGACTACAGTAAAATTTAAAAGCAAATACAAATTTATATGTTTATTTCAGTTAATTTTTTTTTCTAAATGAGTGCACATTCCTGTCCTTTCTGCTGTTGGCACCAGAGTTAGAACGTGGTTTTTCCATCTATCAAGTTGCAAAGCTATGGAGATTTTCTCTTGGAGCTCTAGGACCTCTTTCTAAAAGCCTGTTTACTTGTCCCAAACCTTGTCCCCCTCCTCTACGCAGCCCTGAAGGCTCGGGGGCATTTCTCTTACCTTAGCCAGTGGCCAGGTGGCTGCAGCACTACCAGGACCCGGAGCCCTCTCCAGACAGTGAACAGGTGGATGCCCCAGACTCCTCTAACTTCCCAGCAGGGTCTAATAACTACCCAGGAAAACCTCTTCCAGCCTTAATGTGTTTCCTTCTGATGCTTTACCTGGGAATGAACGTTCCCACACAAGTGTGACAGGAAAGCCACCTACTGATAAAATACAGTAAGCCTCTGAGCCTGCCTATTTGTCATTGGATGGGCAAAGTTCAGCTTTGGTGCTATTTGTTTTAAGCTTAAACTGTCTGTGAATTTGACCCTCTGGCAAGCCGAGGATCAAGGGTAGATACTGCCGCTAAGGCATATACTTTAAAAAAAAAATATGGCAAAGGACATCTCTGCTTGGCTCTATCTGAAGCTCACCCTTCCAGACAGGCATATGTGGACACAAGTTAGCACGGGAACTAGCCTGAACAGAATGGAAACTAGCCAGGGTACCCTGAGCATGACCAGGAAACACATCCCGAGGAAGAGTTTTAAATGTTTCAGGAGCCTTGCGTAGCCTGCCTGGAATTCTGATAATCCCTTGGTTAAACTCAGTGGGAAATTAAGGTGGATTAAATTAGTGACCCGGGTTGGTCTCTTCAGATAAGAAGGCTTGGTCACCTCCCCTGGAGAGACCTGAGGCAGCGGACGTGCTTCCTGAGGTCAGAGGAAGACAGGGCTGGTGGTAGATGACGGTCATTAATGTGACCAGTTGCTAAGTGTAGTTGTCATGAGCATGTACTCCTTGTTTCCTCACAACTGCGTTGTGTGTGTATAACGATGCCTGTGTTCCCTTTCATCCTTTGTCAAGTAGCATCCGATGCGTGGACTTGAGTCAAGACGTTCTAAGAGTGCATAGCGTTCTTGCAGGGGACCAGAGTTTCATTCCCAGCATGCATGTCTGGTAACTCACAACTGTCTGTAATGCCAGTTTTGGGGGGTCTGACGCCCTCTTCCGGCCTCTGAGGGCACTCCCACTCGTGTGCCACCCCACTACCCGCCTCTCCCCTACAATTCAAATTCCCGGTGTGGGGGTACACGCATTTAATCCCAACACTCAGAAGGCAGAGGCAAGTGGATCTCCGTGAGTTCCAGACCAGCCTGGTCTATATAGTGAGACCGTGTCTCAAAAGACCAAAATTTAAATAAATAGGAGGTAAAATCTTAGAAAATTCTGTGTTGATTTTAGTCCCCTATTAGGGGACTAAATCACACACACACACACACACACACACACACACACACACAAATAAATACATACATACATGTTAAGGGCTGTCACCAGCTGGCCTCCTCTACAGAGAGGACCTGTTGAGATGTCGCAGACACGTGATCTAATCCGTAAAATTTCTCCACTGGACTGAGGGTGTAGCTCAGTGGGAGAGGACTCACCCAGAACATCTGGGGGTATAGCTCAGAGGGAGAGGGCTCACCCAGAACATCTGGGAGTTGAGTTCAGTCTCCAGCAATGGAAAATAAATAAATAAACCTTCTTGGGCCCAGAGTGATGTCTCAGCAGGTAAGGGCACTTGCCACCAAACATAGCTCAGTCCCTGGGACCCACATAGTAAAAGGAGAGATCTGATTCTCGCAAGCTGTTCTAGCCTCAAACATGTACATGAGTGTGCATGCACGTACACACACACACACACACACACACACACACACATGCACATACACACACAAATAAATACATACATAAATGTTTTAAATTTCTCCCTTGTATGGGCCATTTCATATTCAAACCATAGTATTTGGGGGGTGGGGGAGTTGGGATACATGGGAAGGTCATTCTTAATATTGGTAGTTTGATGAGGTTTGTAGTAACAGGTGTGTACACACAGTATATATTTTACATGTATGGACAACCCTATTAAAATACCCACTCAAAGTGATCTGACTCCCCAACTGGACCCTGAGGCAAACTTGAAACAGATTCTTTGCTGGAACTGTCACTCTTTTGGAGAGTGGCGGTGACGGACCTTATCCCGGGGCCTGAAAGAGGGGCCAAAGGTAGGAGTGCTGGTCTCAAGCCAAGCCCGGACGTGGCAATGCTTACTTTCCACCCCGTCTGTGCCCTGAGTCTCTGCGGTCACTGACCTCCAGGTTCTCACTGCCGTGGAGGGACAAACACAAGGCCTCGCTGTCGAGCCTGCCTGTTTTCTGTGTTCCGACTCCAAAATGTGACTTTCCCTCTTTCCATCCCCCCTTTCTGCACACTGCTAAAATTCTAAGCCTGCTTGCCCCAACATTCTGGATTTTCTCTCCCTCCTTCCCCCTCCCCCTCTCCCTCCCGTTCCTGTCCCTCTCTTTCCTGTCTACCCCCATGAAGCTGCTCACAGGCAGCTCATGTACACGTTTGAGGTCGGAACGGCTTGCGAGAGTGGGTTCTCTCCTTTTACTATGTGGGTCCCAGGGACTGAACTCAGCCTGCTATGTTTGGTGGCAAGCACCCTTACCGGCTGAGACATCTCACTGGGCCCAAGAAATTTATTTTTTTTTCCATAGCTAGAGATTGAACTCAACCCTCCAAACCTCACCCCTTTCTTTGCCTCTTACTCAGAAGGCCTAACTTCTCTTACCCTGCTGTTTCCACTGTCGAACACCGATAGTGTTGGCCTTGAACTTCCTTCTGAGTCCATTTGAAAATTCTTTCATCTGCAAGATCTTTTTTTAAAAAGAGATTTATTTATTATGTATAGACTGTTCTGCCTGCAGACCAGAAGGGGACACCAGATTTCCTTTAAAAATGGTTGTGAGCTACCCTGTGGTTGCTGGGAATTGAACTCAGGACCTCTGGAAGAGCAGCCAATGCTCTTAACCTCTGAGCCATCCCCAGCCCCTCATCTTTCATCTGCAGGAGAGTCTTGTGTCCTCAGTAGCAGGGCAATGGAGAGGGAGCTATCTTGAGGTTGAGGCCAAGGAGTGCCCGCAGCAGAAACAGTGGTCGCCTTAGAGGCCAAATGTGGAGATGACAGGTCACCTCGTGATCTTGAAAAGAAGTTGAGGTGAGTGGTAGAGCTCTGTGGTAGAGCACGTGCTTAGCATGCACTTAAAGTTGTTTGCGTGTGCAGGAGAGTGTGTGTGTGTGTGTGTGTGTGTGTACCAGAGTATAACATTCGGTATTGTTTCTCGGGAACTTTCTACCTTATGTTTTGAGACAGAGTCTCTCGCCGGCCTGGAACTCACCAAGCGGGCTAGACTGGCTGTCCCATGATTCCCCACGTATTCACCTGTCTCTGCCTCCTCACTGCTGAGACAAGTGTGCACCGCCCCATTCAGCTTTTTCACATGGTTGCTGGGGTTCTCTCAGGGCATGGGAAGCACCCTTTTCCTTACTGACTGAGCTGTCTCCCCAGACACCCCCCCCCTGCGAAAAGTTCACATTTACATAAAAGACGAGAGAGGAGCATAATGAAGCCTCAAGCACCTATAACCAAGTCACCAGTCATTAATAATTCGCCACACTTACTTTATACACATTCAGAGTGTATGTGTGTGTATACACATTCAGAGTATATGTGTGTGCATGTATGGAGATAGATGCATATTGCTGAATCGGTTGAAGCTAGTTGCAGAAATGACGCGTCATTCTCTCCAGATTCCACTCAGTGAGCATGACTTGCACGTAGTTGGCATGATTCTTCTGTTTCCTTAGTCTAGACTAACGAGTGTGCCGCTGTATTAGTTTTGTTTCTCGTCATTGACAAATACCTTACGGAAGCAACTTCAAGCAGGTGGGATCCGCTTTGGCACACAGTTTAGGGGATTGCAGTCCGTCGGGGTGGAGAAGGCCAAGTGGAATCGGCACAGTGGAGTTCGTGGAGGTAGGAACATGGCGCCTCCTCCTGTCTTTGTGGGTCAGAAGCAGGGACCTGGGGCTAGAATAGGGCCAGGTGTAACAATGCCTAAGGCTGACTCCCCAGGAGCTCCCTTCCTCTAGCCAGGATCCACCTCTTGTTTCTGAGATCCTGGAACTCACCGAGATCCACCCAAGTGCTGGACTAAAGGCATGCGCTACCATGCAAAAAAAATTCTGGTTTTTTTTTTTTTTTTTTTTTTTGGTTTTTGGTTTTTGGAGACAGGGTTTCTCTGTGTAGCTTTGCGCCTTTCCTGGAGCTCACTTGGTAGCCCAGGCTGGCCTTGAACTCACAAAGATCCGCCTGCCTCTGCCTGCCTCCCGAGTGCTGGGATTAAAGGCGTGCGCCACCAACGGCCCGGCTGATTCTGTTTTTGAAGTCCCCAAATCTAGGTTTGTCTGATCACTTCCTCCTGACTGAATATCCAGGTTAGATATGTTGTCTAGGAATACCACCTGCACGCCTCTGAGGTGGGATTGAGCCTGGAGTCGGGGGAAGTATGTTTCTTATGTGACCAAGGAGCTCCAGTTTCTCCTGAGGTCTGAAGAGGAAGGTAAACTGTAGGAGATGAGAAATCCAGACAAATGTGTCTCATGCTTGTTGTCTGTTGTCCAGAGGCCATCAGAGGCACAGTAATGGCTCAGCCGTTTAGAACACTTGGTGTTCTTCCACAGGACCAGATTTTAGCTCCCAGCACCCAGATAGGGTGACTCACAACCCCCTGTAACTCCAGTTCCGAGGTATCCAGTGTCTTCTTTCAGGCCTCCATGGGTACTTGCACCTACCTGTGCACACACATAAACGCATAAATTAAAATAAATCTTAAAAAAAAAAAGGCTTCAAGATACTCAGAAACAAGTCTCAAATGGCCGCATTTCAGCCCCTGGATGAGATGTTTTGAACTATTTCCCAAGCTCTGCCCCCTACCCCAGACTCCCATAGAAGGACGAATCTCTTGCCCATCTGTTCCTGAATAACCAGTCAGAGGCTTAATATTAATTACAAACTGTTTGGTCTATGGCTCAGGCTTATTACTGGCTAGTTCTTATATCTTAAATGAACCCATTCCTATTAATCTATGTATCACCACGTCTCATGGCTTTACCTGTATTCCATTACATCTTGCTCCCCTGGCAGCTTGTGGCATCCCCCGACTCTATTGGTGAAATTATTAAGGCCACCCCACGTAGTTAAAAGGGAGGTTTATTTTGTGGGGTAACTTACAAGTGAAGGGATAGGTTACAGGGTCTGGGAAAGGCGTGGCACAGTCTGGCGGTGTTCTCTGGAGAACTCTGCTCAGTCTACCTCCAGCGTCCAGGGTCCAGGAACCAAGAGAGCCCGGACATCCGGATCTCGGATCTTCAGGGTCCTCTCTTGGCCCCGCCTTGTAGGCATGACAGTTACCAAAGCCTTAATGGGGGTTGGAACTTCCAGATCAAGGCTGGAATGGCTACCCAGTACACAACTCCACCTTTCTTCTCCCTGTATCTTTGCTTGGATTTCCCGCCTGGATATAACCTGTCTTGCCATAGACCAAGGCAGCTTCTTTATTAACCAGTGGTAGCAACACATATTCACAGCGTACGGAAAGACCATCCCACAACAGACTCCAATATATTTTTAGCTAGCATAAAGAGGGAAAGACAATCTCAAATAAAAAGAATGATTGTGCCCCCTCCCTTTTCTTCACTGTCAGCTCTGCATTCACCATTTTACTCAGAAATCCTTTCCCCCCCCCCCCCCCCCCTGCTTACCAGATGACCTTCCCTTGACTCCACGCATCCAGCTGCCTGGTCCAGCCCTCAGGAACCAGCACTGCCAGGGATCATAGGGAGGCAGGCAAGGGCCAGGTCACCAGGTTGTGGCTGTTGGGACCATCCTCTTGGGCAGCTCAGAAGGGGGCCTTGGGACATAGACAAAGGAAATCTCTTGAAAAGGCCCCGACTCAGGAGGAGGATGTCAGCTGTGAGCTGGAAGTAGGCCAGAGCCCAGGCTAGCGGGCAAATTAGGAGGAGGGGCTAGTAGACCAAGAGAGTCTGAAGAGAAGCTGGGGACCTCTGTCCTGAATTTTATGTGCCTGTGATGGCATCTGTCTCACTCAAAGCCATGGCAGCTTGACTAGGTGATGGGTGTGTTCCATTTGTGTGTGTGTTTGTTTTGAGACAGGATTTCACGTCACCCGTGCTGGATGCGAACTCACTATGTAGCCCGGGATGACTTTGGACTTCCATTTTTCCTGATTTTACCCCTCAACTGCTGGGTTACGGTGTGCGCCGTCATGCTCAGCTAAGTGTGTCCTCAAGATGACAAAACCACACTAACAACATGTATCTTTGCAGAGGTCCGCCCAGCCAAAGCACCTCTGGGTTACCCCATTTAATATGGGGGCTAGTCACTTCCTGAGGCAGAATGAAGGTTCTAGGAAGCTTTCCTTGCTTTTTTTTTTTTTAATTTATTATTACTTATGTACACATGTGTGTGTGTGTATATATGTGCACGTATCTAAGGTTAGGGCCATCCCCTGGATGCTGGAGTTACAATTGCTTATAACTCCTGATGTGAGTGCTGGGAATTGAACTCGGGTCCTCGGCAAGAACAAAACAAGTTCTTAACCACTGAGCCATCTCTCCAGCCCCCTCTCCTTGCTCCTTTATCCCTACTGTCTACCAGGTGCAGCAGTCTGTCTTCAGAGCAGGAGGAATGTGGCTAACCTCTCTCAATGTCTTATTCCCTCTCTCTAGTCTCTTGGTCGGATCTGGGGTGATGAAGGACACAGGACACAAGCTGAGATCTTAGTAGGTCAGTTAGACAAAACTAAGGAAAGCAAGAGGCACTGGGGGTAGTGAGTTGGAAATGGAAGAGTACTGGGTTGACTAGCCCAGTCTTCCAGCAGTGGCAGAGCCAGGAGGGCAGTGTGAGAAGATGTAGGCTGGGTTGGTCTCAGACGTTTGCTGACATTCAGGGCATGTCCGGTCATCCCCAGAGGGGTTTCCTGGAATCACTGTCTGTTTGCCTCATGTTGGGAGACTGAAGAGCATGAGAAATTTGAAAGCTACACTTGGAAGAAGATCATGTTTTGGCAAGTAGAGGCAGCCTCGAGAGATTGCTGCCCTGAATCCCCACAAAACTGCAAAGCTACACCCATGATCAAGAGGCATCCAGTTGGAAGGTAGAGTGAAGTCGTGTCCCAGAGGGTACCAAAGAGAAAGATCACCTCCAGACACTACAGTGTTGAGGCCCAAGTCAAAGGAAAAAGTAATAATAAGTCAAAATAACCCTTATTGTAGGTCTTTCATTAATTAGTAACCTAGAATATTTATGATAATTAGCACTAAGCTATTAAAATAATCATGGAGTTCAATAAGTTGGTTGACTACAAGACAACATTAAAAGCTTATAAAACACAATGGCAAAGAAATCATAATACAACAGTGACAAAAATGATGAAGGATCTGGAGGTGGAAAACATAGGCTTTGCAGATGGCTCTGTCCCCGGCAGCCATGTGCTGTCTGTCAGCCATGGTCAACCCCACTGTGTTCCTTGACATTGCAGGGTTTCCTTCGCGATGTCTGCAGAGTTCCAAAGAGAGCGGAAGGTTTCTACACTGAGCTCTGGAGACAAAGGATTTGGTTATAAGCGTTCCTCCTTTCATAGAATTATTCCAGATTTTTCTGCCAGGGCGGTAACTTCACACACTGTGGTGGCGCCGGTGCCAAGTCCATCTGTAGATGTAACCGACCGCCTTATTAAATAAGAAACACAGAGCCAATGTAAAGGTGAAAGCCCAAGAGGTCAGAGCAGAAGCTTACCCGCTTTCCGCCAGCTAGCTTCTTCCGCCAAGAGAGCTCTCCGAAAGGGGAGTTTCTTCCTGTGCGGTTGATTTATAAAGAGTTCTGGTTCTTCCTTCTCATTGGTTAAAAACTAACTACGTGGCTGTCTCGTCACAGTCTCTCTGTCCAGATCTCCCAAGTTTTCTATGGTTGGTATTGAGATCAAGGGCGTGTGTCTCCAATGCTAGCTGTATCCTTGAACACACAGAGATCTACCTAGCTCTGCTTACCAAGTGCTGGGATTAAAGGCGTGCACCACCACCGCCCTGGCTTTCGCTATGGCTTGCTAATAGCTCTGACCCCTAAGCAACTTTATTTATTAACATACAAATAAAATCACATTTCAGTACAAATAGAATACCACTATATCCATCTATGGGGAGAAGTAGAAGGATGGCAACTTCATCCAGGTCCTGGTGTCTTGGCTATGGAAAATGCTGGACCCAACACAAACGGTTCCTTGTTTTCCCGTCTACACTGCCAAGCCTGAGTGGTTGGATGGCAAGTCTGGGTCATTGGGGAAATGAACCAGGGCAGGAGCATTGTGGAAGCCACGAAGCACTTTGGGTCCAGGAACAGCAAGACCAGAAAGAAGGTCACCATTGCTGACTATGGACAGGTCTAATACTTCTGACTTTTGTGTGTGTGTGTGTGTGTGTGTGTGTGTGTGTGTGTGTGTGTGTTGCTAGAGTTTTCCTGTCTGGCCCACGGTCAGGATAAATCTCTTTCACCTGCCAGTCCCACAGCCGCTCAGACCCAACCAAGGAAACACAGAGACTTCTATTGCTTATAAACTGTATGGCCGTGGCAGGCTTCTTGCTAACTGTCCTTATATCTTAAGTTATCCATTTCCATAAATCTATACCTTGCCACATGGCTCGTGGCTTACCGGCATCTTTACATGCTGCTTGTCCTGGCGGTTGCTGGCTGGCAGGCAGTGACTCCTTCTGCCTTCCTGCTCTTTTAATTCTCTCTGTTAGTCCCGCCTACTTCCTGCCTAGCCACTGGCCAATCAGTGTTTTATTAGCAACACATTTGCCATACAGAACATCCCACAGCGTGTGTGTGTGTGTGTGTGTGTGTGTGTGTGTGTGTGTGTGTGTGTGTCTCAACCAGCAGACCATCCTTCAGGAGAGTGCCCTCCACCCCATTTGCTCCCAATACCCCACAATCTCTGACCTCTCATGGCATTTCTTTAGGGTCCATATTTCCCTCCAAGTCTATCTGGATTGCAGAGTTAAGTTATGATATAACTAACTAAAATAAAAACTAAATGAAAAAGAAAACATAGAGTTACTATAATGGAAACTATCTTTATTGAGAGACATGATAGATGGATTGAAGAATAAGGTGGTATACAGCCCCAGAAAGGAAGCCAACATTATAAAAGTTTTTTTTCCCACCCAATTTATCTAGAATTCAGTGCAACTTGGAGAGATAAGGAAGAGAAACATGACCAGTTGATTCCAAAGGAAAAAACAAGCAAAATTAAGCAGGGGTGGAAGAAGAAACAGAGTCTGAGAGCCTAGTGGGGAAATGGTGCACTTCAGGTTCAGTGAGAGACCCTGCCTCAAGGGAATACAGTGGGAAGTATTAAGGGAGGAGGATAACCAACATCCTCCTCTGAGCCCCACTGATACACACTCCCTACACATCCAAGTGTGTACACATGCATACCACTCATACATAACACACAGCGCGCGCGCGCGCACACACACACACACACACACACACACACACATACACACATACACACACACACAAATTAAAAAATAAACTAGAGAATAATAGAGTGAGATATTAATATCAACATCTGGCCTACACAGGTACATACATGGGTATACACAGACACACAGACGCACAGACACACACACACACACACACACACACACAGGCCCCAGGTTTGATCCACAGAACCACACACATGCACATTTTAAACTTTTATATCAAATCATTGACTAGGGGAAAACATTTGCAACATGTATAAAAGATAAGGGATAAAAATCCACAGAATTCAAAGTTCCTACATATGAGTGATGAAAAGAAAAGGCATTTTATTGAAAACAGTTACACAGGGGTTAGGGAAATCACAAAAAAGAAAAAAATGAGTGGCTAAGAAATATAAGAAAAACATGCTCAATTACCATGATGAAACATTTTAAAAACACAAACCAACATCTTTTTTCAACCAGATCATTGAAAATTAAAGACCACTGGAGAGAAAACGAAGTGGTGGTGCCCTCCCCTCACACAGCTGGTAAGAGGAACACTGTAATCACCTTGTAAGCTTGGCAGCAAGCACAGTTCTTGTGGGCTCAGCAATTCCGTTCTAGGACTCCAGCCTACCAAACATTAACTCTTTAACAATGGTGTGTACAGGTGGCTGTGTGAGGCAACATGATTTAAGAGTAAAGAGCTGAAAGTCACCCAATACTGCAATGCTTAAATCAGGTATGGTCCATGCATACCCCAAACACCACCCTGCCCAGCACAGATCCTTTTCTGGGGCCATCTTGCATGTAGCCCCCAACCCTCTTTGCATGGCTCTTGTTGGAAGCCTGCCTTCCTGGCCACAGCTGGTGGATTCAGTGTGTCCACTGGTCCCACAGGAGGCCACTCAGAGCCTTTCTAAAAGTTTGCAACTAGAATTGAGATAGAGAGCTGTGGTGGTTTGAAAGAAAATGGCCCCAAAAGGGAGTGGCACTATTGGTAGGTGTGTCTGTTGGAGTAGGTGTAGTCTTGTTGGAGAAAATATGTCACTGTGGAGGCAAGCTTTGAGGTCTCATATATGCTCAAGCCATGCCTGGTGTCTGAGACCACTTCCTGTTGCCTGTGAGTCAAGATGGAAGAACTCTCAGCTACCTCTCTAGCACCATGTCTGCCAGCATGCTGCCTTGCTTCTCACCATGATGATAATTGACTAAATCTCTGACTACAGGTGAGCAGCCACAGTTATAAATGTCTTCCTTTATAAGAGTTGCCAATGGTCATAATGTCTCTTCACAGCAATAGAAACCCTAAGACAAGAGCCAATCTAAACATGTAATGTAGGCCCAGAGGCCACGGTTCCTGCCCTGTGGACTCAAACAAACACATCTGACTGAGCTGCAGGGAGAGCTGGCAGTGGCAGAGGTCGAGAGGCACAGAAGACCTGCAGATAGTCATGGGAATCCTGCCCTGACTCAGTGGTCCCCCCAGGCCCAACCAGCTGCCTTCCCACTCATCTTTATGCTCAGGTTCCCTTCTTGCCTGAACTTGATCAAGTTAGCATTCGGTCTCAAACAAGTACAGGCTAGTAAGACATCCCCTGTGGGACACTGGGCAGCCATTGCAGACTGACGTCAGAAGTGTGTAGGAAAGTCATGGGAGATACACTTGATGTGGAAACATATCAAGCTACAGAACAACGGATCAGGAGGGGCACCACACTGTGATTGTGAAAATTGTACTCTTTCATTTTTATGTTTAAAATGTTTTGGCAGTGTTGGGGATCAAACCCAAGGCCTCATCTATGCCAGGCAAGTGTTCGCCCACTAATTTATACCTCTACTTCCAATTTTATTTTCAGTTTTAAGAAAAAATGGGGGGGGGGAGTGGGAGGAGGCATGAGAGGGGGATCTGTGTTTGGTATGTAAAATGAACAAAAAAAATTCTTAAAAAATTTTAAAAAATGGTATAATATCTAAAATTATAAGCTTTTAAACATGAAAAGGATGAGTAATACTAGGTACCAAGCTCCCAGAAGCTAATATTTCTGAATAGGGTGACAGAATAATATATTATATTATTTATACTTTAAAAAGTATTTTTGGTGCTTGGCCTCAGACATACTAAGCGTGTGATCTGCTGCTGAGATGAACCAGTGGCTCCTCTTTTATTCTTTGAATAAGCTTTTAGTTTGATGTAATTTTATTTTTGTAGGAAATTTACAGAGTTGGGGGTTGGGGTGTGATTCAGTTGGTAGAGTGCTTGCCTAGCATGCATGATGGCCAGCTTCTGTCCCCAAGGCTGCACAAAACCTGGTGTGGTGGCATATACCTGACACCTGCGGGTGAAGGGGAGAGCATTAGAAGTTCAGGGCTAGCCTTGGCTGCGTAGCAACTTTGAGACCAGCCTGTAATACAGGAGACCCCCCCCCCTTTTTTTTTTTTTTTTTGGTTTTTCGAGACAGGGTTTCTCTGGGTAGTTTTGGTGCCTGTCCTGGATCTCGCTCTGTAGACCCAGCTGGCCTCGAACTCACAGAGATCCACCTGTGCTGGGATTAAAGGCGTGTGCCACCACCGCCCAGCCAGGATGCCCTATCTTAACAAACAACCAACCTTAGGAAGGAGGAAAGGAAAGGTGGGGGAGGAAAAAGAAGGAAGGTGGCAGAGCTGAGTCCCTGTGCTCCTTACTCAGCTTCTCCTCATGGTGACATTCTGTATAACCATTCTCTACCTGTCAAAGGCGGGACACGAACTCTGGCCCGCCACTGGTAACGGAATTCCAGGCTCCATTTAGACTCCATCAGTTTCTCACTGATAGCCCTGTCCCGTCCCAGGATCCACCACAGGATACCACACTGCCTTTAGTAACCCTGCCTGCCAGAGTCCTCCATCTGCGACAGTTCCTCGGGCTTGCTTTGGTTTTGAAGAACAACATCAAGTATTCTGTGACTGTCCCTCAACTGGCTCTTCTGATGTCCTCACGACCAAACTGCAACGTCTTCTCTTTTTTCTTTTTGTGACCATTTGCTTAAGGGCGCATCTGCCAGGTGTAGGCACTGGGAAGCCCCTCCTCTTTCCTCTCTTCCTCCCCTTTCCCTCCCTTCCTCCCTCTCCTCTTTTTTTTTTTTTTTTTTTTTCAGGGCTGAGGATAAAATTCAAGCCCTTGAACATGTGAAAGAACTCTGCTGCTAACCCATATCCTAGCCCAGAAGTTTCTGTTTGAAACACTCCTGTTCTGTTCACTGGAAGCAAGTCAGTGTCCAGCCGCTTCCAAAGGTGGGGGAGGGGCCTAGGCTCTGCTTCTTGGTGGATGACCTTTTAATTAAAAATCGATTTGAGGGCTGGTGACATGGCTTAGTGGGCAAGGGTGCTTGCCTTCAAGCCTAGTGACCTGAGTTTGATCCCTGGAACCCATGAAGTAGGAGGAAAAAAAACCTGCCGGCTGTCCTCTGACCTCCGTAGTAGAGCTGTGGCACACAGGCGCACGCGCGTGTGTGTGCACACACACTAAAGTAATTAAAAAGAGATTTGAAGGACTTTTGAAGGCAGGGCTATTGCTCAATACATTTTAAAACCCTAGCATTTACATATGCATTCTTTCAACAAATCTGTATTGAGTACCTCGCTGGGGGGTTCTAGCTACTGATCTCAGGTGCCAAATATAGAAAAAAAATTAATGTTTATGAAATACGGACTGTAGCCAGCATTGAATACACAGCAGATTGAAAAACAGCCACAGACAAACCAAAGCCCTCAAGCCCATAGTTCTAAAGAGCTAAGGAATAGAACCTGAAGTGGAGGTGGGGTGGGCAGGACACAGTCCCTGAGCAGAAGGAAGACCCGAAGCAGAGAGCAGAGCAATCTGGAGACGTGGCCAGGGCCTCCCCAGTTGGTTTTGGGCTCCTGCCTGAAAAGGCAGGCTGGAATTATAGGAAGGGCTTGAGAACCAACCAGACGGCATCTGAGAAGACAGTCTTAGTAACCCGGGCACACAGCAGGCACTTTTGTGGATAATTGTTCAATACATCTACGAAATCATGACTACATTGAGTAGATCTGCAGCCCCTGCCCTTCAGCACCCTACCATCCTCCATGAGGCAGGGCACGGAGAAGTTTACCACTGGGGGTTAAGACTTCCCTTGGACACTGCTCTGTCCCTGCTGACACCCTCAGGCTCCATTACACTACCAGCCTGGCATAGACACTGTGTTGGTTTGAAAAAAAAAAATGGCTCCCCAAGGAAGTGGCACTAGTGGAGTTGTGTGGCCTTGTTGGAGGAAGGGCGTCACTGTGGGGGCAGGTTTTAAGAGGTTTTTTTTTTGCTCAAGCTTCTCTCAGTGTGACAGCCAGTTGACTTCCTGATGCCTCTGAGTCAAGATGTAGGACTCTCAGCTCCAGCACCAAGTCTGCCTGCATGCCACCATGTTCTCCGCCATGCTGATAATGGGCTGAACCTCTAAAACTATAAAAAGGCCCCTTCAATTAAATGTTTTCCTTTATAAGAGTTGCCATGGTCATGATGTCTCTCCACAACAATGAAAACCCAAACTAAGACAGGCGCACTTTACCTCAAATTTGAATGGAATCTAAAAGTTGTCCTGTGAGCAAACCAACTATCTGCTCAGGTCTTAGCCAAAGCCAGAGCTAATGGAAGGGATTTTTCACCCAGGAACCAACAGGCAGACCTAAGGCCACAGCTTGTGGCCACCCAAGGAACATAATTGATCCCATGAGTGCTTAGGGTCAAGCTGGGGCTTTATCAGCCCCAACAAGCTACACTCAGCTACCTGCCCCCAATGAGCCAGTTACAGAGATAAATAACAGTGACAAGCAGCGAAAGATCTCTTCAGCGTGACCGCATTAGGAAGAAGGACAAATGGAGAGTCAGTGATGCCCTTGTACGTGTCTGCCATCTTTGGGTATTGACTTGAGGTGGAGCTTGAAATAGAGAGCAAGGGATAAACATAACTAAGCAGTTCTGAATGAGGCGAGGTCTGTACACATCACCGACCATTGCTGCAGTTCCAAACTGTCTTGTGAGGTGGTCTGACAAGTTGACAGAACGGTGTGAAACCTCTTCCCATGAAGCATTCGATAGCAACGGGAGTGGCTTCGCATCTTGGTGGGTCACAACGGAAGGGAACACAGCCAAGACACAAAAAGAGTGGGGAAAACAGCCGGCAAGGAGAACACAGAAGGCATTTCTAATGCAGTAGTCTCTCGGGAGAAAGGAAGTGTGGGGATTTTATTTGGGGGACCTCTGCATATTCACGTGGGGTGAGACAATGTCAAGAGTACATTCCTGAGCATGCTCAGTTTGTACCCTAAAGTTTTAGCTGAGAATAAAGGGGTTTTAAGATGTATCAGCTCAGGAAGGTGTCCCTGAAAGTTCCTGTCTTGCTTCATTATTACGAGTAAGAATGGCTTCCACAGGCTCCTATGTTTGAATGCTTAGTCATCAGGGAGTGGCACTGTTTGAAAGGATTAAAAGAGTTAGGAGGCGTGACCTTGTTGGAGGAAGTGTGTCACTGGGGGCGGGCTCTGGGGTTTCAAAAGCCCACGCCAGGCCCAGTGTCTCTCTCTGTTCATAGATCAGGATGCAGTTCTCAGTGACTTCTCCAGCATCTACCTGCATGTCACCATGCTTCCTGCCATGATGATCATGGACTAAACCTCTAAAACTATAAGCCAGCCCCCAATTAAATGCTTTCTTTTGTAAGAGTTGCCTTGGTCATGGTGTCTCTTCACAGCAATAGAAGAGTATCCAGGACAGTCACTAATAGTTCCTCCTCTGGCTGGCACCAAAGTTTTAGCCTTCCTTTCTTCCAGCATGAGATTTCTATGGAAAAATTTAACTCTTTGAGGACCATTGTTTCTGTAGTCTCATAGCATAAGTAACTGGCTTTAAAATGTCTTTTCTCACTTGATGGTAGGACCCTCTTGCTGAAGACACCACACACTTTGATCACAGAACATGGAGAAATTAAGTTGGCACTAACCATGAAGCTTCCTCCCTGTTGGCTACATTCATAGTACTGGAAGGTGCCCTGCAAGCTGCTTGGGGTGGGGGAGCCATGAGCAGTATTACAGCTGTGACTACTGTGAGCTACAATAATGATTGGAATAACAAGACTTCATGGACGCAACAGTAGAACTAACATTATCAGGGTCCCCAACTGCTTTCTGATAAGATTTAAGGCCTGCTGCACAGAAGGAAACACACACTTCATACTGTAAATCTAGCCAAGAACAAGAGATTGAGGAGTTCATAGTCCCCGCCACAAAGGCAAATCTACTACTATTATTTTGCTGAATGGGCATAGTATCAAAGTGCTGTCTGAATTTTTATCTCTATACTCACAGATTAGTGTAGTTCTCAGACTTCTTCAGAGACGTTTCTTCCACTTGGATGGTAGCTAACACAGGAGCTCTCGATCGATCGATCAAAGTGTAGGGATAAGAGTCTGGGGAGTACTGCCGCACATGGAGCATCTTTACCATATTCCTTCTGTGCAAGGCTCAGGGACCATTTTAGAAGAGGAGGAAGAAAGATTGTAAAAGCCAGAGAACATGAAGTGGGGGGGAAGGGCTGAAGCTGGAGAAGTAGAGGAGGAACAGGAGAGGTGAGTATGCTCAAAACACACTGTGTGTATGTATAAAATCCTCAAAGAATAAACAGAAATATCATGTGAAAGCTACCTTCTCTCTGCCGGAGGATGCAGCTCGGTTGGTAGAGTTGGTGCCTAGTATTCACAAACTCCGGTGACCAGCACTGCATAAAACCAGGTGTGGTGGCCGGGTGGTGGTAGCTCATGCCTTTAATCCCAGCACTGGAGGCAGAGCCAGGCGGATCTCTGTGAGTTCGAGGCCAGCCTGGTCTACAGAGCGAGATCCAGGAAAGGCGCAAAGCTACACAGAGAAACCCTGTCTCAAAAAACAAACAAACAAACAAAAACCAAACAAACGAACAGGTGTGGTGGTCCATGCCTGTAATCCCAGCTCGAGAGGTGGAAGCCAGATTAGAAATTCAAGGTCATCCTCAGCTCTGTAGTAAGTCTGAGACCAACCTGTGTTACTCAAGACTCTGTCTCAAAAAACTAATTGAGTAAGTAAAATATCTTCCCTCCTGCTACAACAGCCATGCTACAATGGTTCCCTGGGGAGAGCCGCTTCGAGAGACATCCAGGTGCTCAATCTTTTGAGTTCTTCCCAGTGTTTCTTCTTCTTGAGGTAAACGGGATAAAAGTCTATGTTCCCTTCTCGCCCTTAGTCCTGAGGGCGTGGGTGTGGAGTGGGGAGGGGGGGACTGTGGATCCCAGTCTTTCCGTTCTGTTCCACACTGCTCTTAAGTTCTCTGAGGGAAATGATTTACCTCCTGCACCTACATCAAAGGGACAAGACCCTGAGGATCTCCATCCTCCTCCTTGGGTGCAGGTGACCTGACCTTCCCAGGGTCAAAGAAAACAGCACCCAGTGGTGTGAGGATCTTACCTTAACTCTTTCCCCTGTACCTCCATACTGGTGACAGAGGACCGCATGGAGGCGTGAGTAATACTGAAGATCACTTACAGGGTTTGTTTCTTTGTTTGTTTTGTTTTGTTTTGTTTTTTAACCCAGTCTGGTGTCTCTTCAGGTTCTTAAGATCTGCATACCCAGGGTCTGTTGACAGCCGAGTCTGGAAGGAGCCCAGCATCCCTTCCCAGAAGGTTCCCACACTCCAGAGAAACTGCAATGAACTAAACTGACCAGAAGGTGGAGCTCTCCATTAACTGAGAAATAATGAGGTTACATACCGAGCTAATAGCCTAATTAAACATCAATCAACAGCATATGCGAAACATTTTAGACACATAATGTATGTTGTTTGGGGGGGTTGTTCTTTTGGGGGGCTCGCCACCCAGCTCCCAAATAAATTCACACACGGAGGCTTATTATTATTTATGAGTGCCCTTAGCTTGGCTTAGTTTCTAGCCAGCTTTCCTTATCTTAAATTATCCCGTCTACCTTTTGCCTCTGGACTTTTCCCATTCTCTTACTTCTGTAAACCTTACTCTTACTCCGTGGTTTGCTGTGTAGCTGGGTAGCTGGCCCCCGATGTCTTCCTCCTTCTCTGGCTGCTAGATTTTTTTCTTCTCTCTCTTCCCAGATTTCTCCCTGTATATATTGTATATATTCTCTCTGCCTGCCAGCCCTGCCTCTCCTTTCTCCTGCCTTGAAATTGGCCATTCAGCTCTTTATTAGACCAATCAGGTGTTTTACACAGGCACAGTAACACAGCTTCACAGATTTAAGCAAATGCAACATAAACAAAAGTAACACACCTTAAAATATTCTACTACAAATATACCCTTGGGTATCAGTAGTCACTACATCTATAGTGAACTTCCATGGGAGCACTCACTATCACCTTGCTACTCTTCTAGGAGAAATGAATCAGAGTGTAGCAACTTTTTTTGGACCTGAAACAGTAAGGTAACTCCAGTTCCAGGGGATCCAATCCCTCTCCTGGCCTCTGTATGTACCAGGTACGCACATGGGGAACAGACATCCAGGCAAATATTCATATACATTTTTTAAAAATAGAAGTGTGTACTGCTCTAGCAAAGGACCTAATTCTGGTGCCTGGGGCATCAGATCACCCAGAACTGTAGTTACAGATGATTATGAGCTACCGTGTGGGTCCAGGGACTGAACCTGGATCCTCTGCAAGAGCAGCAAGTTCTCTTAACCAGTGAGTCAGGTCTCCAGTCCCTCCAAGCTGTTTTAAAAATCTTTGAGTGGTTCGGTTGGTAGAGTGCTTGCCTAACATGCACAGGGAGGGCCCTGAGTTCAACCCCCAGGACCCCATAAACTAGGCATGTAGTGCATGCCTGTAATCCCATCACTCAAGCCCTCAGGGACGTGAGGCAGGAGGATAAGAAATTCAGCTCTGTTGTGAGTTTGAGGCAACCTAAGCTAGAGATCTTGTCAAAAAAGAAAAAAGAAAGCAAAAAGAAAGAAAGAAAGAAAACAGAAGGTCAGGCCTGGAGCTAAGAGTCAAGAGCATGTTCACGTAACTTTCATTAGATAGTAAGAATTGATGGTAAAGAAATGCTTACACACACACACACACACACACACACACACACACAGCCCTTTAAAGTCTTTGAGATACAGACCAAAAGAATGCTCTGGAAAGGCAGGGAAACTTAAAGTTTCAGGTCAGCTGATGACTGCAGGTCTTGTTGGCAGGGCCAGTTGGTAGGAGACTCGGGCCTTTACAGCCTCTCCAGTGAGACATATCTGCACCTCGACTTGTCTCCAAGCCACCTGGTCCCTAGAACCATGCAGTCTGTACCGTTTACCAATGAGCTCTGAGTGCCCTCGAACACGGCTTGTGGCACTGTCTAGAGTGATACATCTGTCTATCTGTTTGTTTTGAGTTGTCTAGAGCAGGTCTCCTATGTAGCCCAGGCTGGCCCTGAACTCTGGGCTCAAGTGATTCTCTGCCTCTCCCTTCCAGGTAGCAAGAATTACAGGTATGAGCTGGGTGATGGTGGTGCACGCCTTTAATCCCAGCACTCGGGAGGCAGAGGCAGGCGAATCTCTGTGAGTTCGAGGCCAGCCTGGTCTACAGAGCGAGTTCCAGGACAGCCAGGGCTACACAGAGAAACTAAAGGAAGAAAGGTGAGAAAATTGCCAAAGATGAAAGGATGGTGGTGCAGTTTTAGATAAAGACTTGATAGAGAAGGAGCAGAGGGCCACGCCTACACCTGGAGAACACAAGTAGATTTGGTATCTAGTTTTTTG
>CABHPP010145469.1:8529-30988 GCA_902168425.1 Peromyscus attwateri
GAGAGAGAGAGAGAGAGAGAGAGAGAGAGAGAGAGAGAGAGAGAGAAATACGTCTGTATTTTCCTACTCAAGTGTACTGAGCGAGGATGGTGTCCCAAATCTGTATGCACAAAGTAAAAGCCCCCCTTCATTTCTGAGGTACTGTTCAGTTTGTGTAAGGAAGAATGCTTCTATGCTTCTGTAGGAAAGTGCTGTAGATGCAGCCATGCTGTAAATCTGGCCACATTATGATGACACAGGCAAGAAATTCAACATTCACATCTCAACACATACTAGGCTTGGAACATGAAAACATCAGTATCTGAACAGTGCAAGAGGCCAACTGTTAAAACATAACATTTGTGATAGAGATTAAATGAAAAAAAAATAAATAAAAAAAAATAAAAAATAGGCTGGTTGTATTGATATAAGTCTGTGGTCCTAGCTACTTGGACAGATGAGGCAAGAAAATTGCAACTTCAAAGTCAGTTGAGACTACCTATGGATTGAGAACAGCCTGGAAGCTTGAGGACATCTGGGCTTGGGATAGAAAGCTTGAGTATCAAGTAAGCAAAAGGACCTAGATTAAATTCCCAGTGCTGCATAAAGAAATATACCAAGGAACGGATCAAAAGTTGCAGAAATATCAGCACTTAAGATTGTCACAATGTATCCTGTGGCCGTGTTGGTATCCATGGGCCATGGTATTGTCTGGGCCAGAGCTGCTGCTGAGGGCCATGTCTGGGTATGCGGTCCTACTGCAGCCAATGTCTATGCTGATGTCCATGGCTCCTGCTATCATCAAAGACAAGGCTGATGTCTGGGGTTTGGGCCATCACCCATGGCCATGTTGGTATCCAAAGGCCTCACTGCCATGGACACCATGTCAATCTGAGTGGCATGCGCAGCCACACAGGCCAGGCCCAGGCTGCTGTTGTGGGCCATGTCTGAGTCTGTAACCCAACAGCAGTCAGGGTCTGGGCTGATGTCCATGGCTCGTGTTACCACAGGGCATCATAGGAACCATGTGTGTTGAAATCCAAGGTCTGTGTTGAACCAGCCATGTCTCTCACTGGCCCTGGGATAGTTGGCCCTGCCCCACACTTGACACTGCAGCAGGAAAGCTGGCACCACCAACCCCCCTTGGAGAGCTGACTCCAGTACTCAGAAGAGATGGTCCTACCACTCATTATAGGCATGGGAGTGCTGGTCCTGTTGACATGGGCCTAAGAAAGCTGGCTCTACCCCACGCCTAAGACAGTGGTCCCAATGGCCCAGACCGACCAGCTCAGCTACTACCCAGTGTAGATGTAACCGACCGCCTTATTAAATAAGAAACACAGAGCCAATGTAAAGGTGAAAGCCCAAGAGGTCAGAGCTAGGAGCCTTACCACCTTTCCGCCAGCTAGACTCTCCCGCCAAGAGACTTCTCCGAAAAGGGAGTTTCTTCCTGTGCGGTTGTCTTATAAAGAGTTCTGATTCTTCCTTCTCATTGGTTGTAAACCTAACTACGTGGCTGTCTCGTCACGGCCTCTCTGTACAGACCTCCCAAGTTTTCTATGGTTGGTATTGAGATTAAGGGCGTGTGTCTCCAATGCTGGCTGTATCCTTGAACACACAGAGATCTACCTAGTTCTGCTTACCAAGTGCTGGGATTAAAGGCGTGCACCACCACCGCCCTGGCTTTCGCTATGGCTTGCTAATAGCTCTGACCCCTAGGCAACTTTATTTATTAACATACAAATAAAATCACATTTCAGCACAAATAGAATACCACTATAACCCAGACCTATATCCTGGGCATTGGGTTGGCCCACCATAAAAGCTGCCCCATCTATGATGTGCTGGAGTGTGTAAAAAGACTGGCCCTGCAGAATGATAACCACAGGATCTCCATGACTGGGGCAACAACAGGATATCCAAGAGAAGTTTCCATGAGGGTCCAGTGATGATGGAGTGACAGAGGCCTTGAACAAGATCAATGACTCATTGCAATGAACATTTTGCAAGTGGGGCTGATTGGACAAAAGGGGTACACTGCGTGACACACCACAGCTCCCAACACCGCTGGAATGAATGAACAGGTGTGGCAAAGATGGAGGAGTGAGGTGGGTTTTTTGATTTGTTTTCTTTTCTTTTTAATGATTGTTTCAGGAGGGCATTCTGCAGGAATGAGAGACAGATATGGAGGGACTGGTAGGTAAGCAGGATTGGGGTTTATAATGTGAAATTTCCAAAGAAACAATAAAGAATTATGTTTAAAAAAAGATTATCACAGTGCTGGGACGAGAAGAAACATCCTCCAGCACCTTACTGTAGCTTCTGTTCTATATGTCACTGTCTCAATGTCTGGAGAGAAAATTGAAATAGAGTGAGTTTGCACTGAGTCACTAACCTCAATCCTTTCCGTTTATCATACAGGATAGAATCAAAGTTTCTAATCCCTTTGTCTTCATTAGTAGGGCACAGCATTTGGAATTTTACTTATAATAAAGTTATACACACAATGATTGACACACATGGCTTATGGCCAAGTCTGGATTGGTGCCTTAGTCTGTAAGCATCCTTTATTGGAACCCAACTACACCTTCCCGTGTATGTGTTCTGGATGGATGCTTTCACGCTCCAGTGGCATAGCTGGTAACTGGGGCCAAGAACATTTGGCCCATGAAGCTGAAAATACTTACAACCTGGCCTTTTAAACAAAATCTTTGCCAATTCTGAAAAAAAAAAAAAAAAACGATGAAGGGTGACAAATACATGTTGGCCGAGCTAGTATGTGTAACATGATTTGCTAAACGGTCTTATTAATGAAAAACCTGGAGCCAGGTATTGGGGTGAAAGCTGAAAGAACAGAGAGCAAGCCAGCCATGTCTTACCTCCAAGAAATCCTCAGCCCAAGAGAGTGCTACTTCCTGTATACTCACGCCTATATACCTTTCTGTGCCCTGCCATCTTACTTCCTCTTTCTGCCCAGCTACATCACTTCTTTCCACCCAGCTCTATTACTTCCTGTCTGTGTGTACAGACCTCCAGACCTGTCTGGTTAACTAGTGCTGGGAGTAAAGGCATGTGCCACCATGCCTGGCTCCGTTCCGGGTGTGGCCCTGAACTCACAGATATCCAGAAGAATCTCTGCGTCCGGAATGCTAGGATTAAAGGCTAGCACTGTCTGACCTCTATGTTTAACATAATGCCTGGCTTTACCCTCAGAACCCCAGGCAAGCTTTATTAGTGAGAGCACAAATAAAATATCACCACAAGCATGTATCTGCAGCACACCTTATATATTTATAGCTTCCAGTGTTATTCTTTGCAGTGATGTTGTTAAGAAATAGAGCCTATAGGTATTTCTTACCACAGTGTGCTAACTGCTAAGGTTATATAGTTGTGTCCTTGCTCTTGAAGACTTCTCACTTTTATGTGAGAATAGAGGAAACAGCTAGTTATAATTACTGCTCTTTGAGGCAACCAATTATTCCTTAGATGGTTTATTTAATAGCAAGCAGAACGAAGTCTAAACGTTTCATATAAAATATGCAAAGGGTTAATTTGTCTCAGGCCATGAGGGTCTAGAATTGACATGTTATCACTGTTATCACCAGAAACACAGGCACTTCCCACTTTTCCATGTTGATATCTGTGGCTGCAGGTTCATCTTCATCTGTCAATATGATGGCTTTAGCGTAATTTATCTTTTACTCACAATTGTCTTTCCAGTGGAAATTGGGTATCAGGATCAGAGGGCATGAGGGGACTAAGCTAGACAAGTTCTCTCTCTCTCCATTAACTTTTATTTGCAGCATAATTTCCTAATTATAAATGAATAGATAGTTGAGCTGTTCATAGACTGAAATCACCTGTGTTTCCAATGCCTCTATTAATAGTCAAAATAATACTGGTGCCACAGAAGCTCCCCTGAGTAATGTGGACTGCTCTCTTAACTTTTAATCCTGTAGGGTAAAATTCCCTGATTTTGAAACTTACATCAGTGTAGTTATACTGTAAGTACTCATGATGACTGACTCATTTCCACATTGTAGTACTGGTAATGTTTGTTTGGTATATTTGCAACTTCTTCATTTTTAATGTGATATAGTGTCCTATGGTTATTGATAAATTTACATTTACCATTGGTGGATACCTGGACTGCATTCTGTATTGGGGTATTAATTTTGATATAACTATTTTGTAGAGTTTGGCTTATTTTTGGTAAACAGATGCATTCATTTCTGTTAGAACTATCCCTATCCACAAATGTCTAATTTGTAGTATGTGTGCAGCACTGGAGGGTATTGGCAATGTTTTGAAGCAGTTTCTCCAATTTAACTTCACACACATTGTGCCTGAGGGGTCTTATTCTTCACATTTTCCCAAATACTTGATGGAATAGTTTATTTATTTGTTCATTGTGTATATAGTGACAGTTATAAAATTCATCTCTTTGAATGAAGCCTCATCCAGAAAATCCTAAATGTCATTGGCCAAAAGGATGTAAAGGTATCAGTCTTGGAGCTGGAGAGATGACATTATGGTTAAGAGCACATATTGCTGTTCCAATGGGCATGAATTTGGTTCTCAGTTGTAGTTCTAGCACTAGCTTCAGGGGATCAAGTGCCTCTGGCCTCTATAGGCACCTGCATTCACGTGCACATACCCACACACCGACACACACATACATAATTACAAATAACTAATTTTTTAAATAACAAACAAAAGGATGAAAAGTCAGTCTTTTTTTTTTTTTTTTTTTTTTTTTTTGGTTTTTCGAGACAGGGTTTCTCTGTGTAGTTTTGTGCCTTTCCTGGAGCTCATTTGGTAGCCCAGGCTGGCCTCGAACTCACAGAGATCCGCCTGGCTCTGCCTCCCAAGTGCTGGGATTAAAGGCGTGCGCCACCAATGCCCGGCTGAAAAGTCAGTCTTATTGGCAGAGGATTCAGTTTTGTTTCTGTGCTTCTAGACAGCTGAGGGGATTTAGAACAACTTCTTGTGCCTATCCAGAGACTCAAGGGGGAGAAGCCTGGAAAACAGGCCACTTGATCATCGTCAGTGGGAACACTGGTGCAGTCTTGTGCCCTGTAACAGCACAATGTGTCACAAGTGGCTACATGTAGTATAGTGGTCCATAATTTTATAATGTAACTTAAAGCTTATATCACTTAGTGACTTTGTAGCTGTTGTGATATTGTAGTGAACTGCTCAGGTGTTTATAGTGATGCTTGTGTATAAAATCCACTGAGTTACCAGTCATGAGAAATTATAGCATATACTATTGTATATAGTACCTAATACTTGATAAATGGTATTGGTAATACTTGATAAATATGCAGTTGGTGTTCTATAATTTTTATCATTGTTTTCGAGTAAATTTTGTAGGGGTGTTCTAGAAGAAGACATGGCTACGTGGTAGATGACACAGTCCCTCCAGTGCAGAACAATGAGGTGGTGGAGAAGTGATGATAAGGATGAGGATCCTGATCCCTTGGTAGCTCAGGCTAAACTGTGTGCTTGCGGTTTGGCTTTTAGCAAAAAAAAAAAAAAAATCAACAAAAATTTTAAATGGAATAAATTTGTGGGATAAGGATATGAAGGGAAATATTTCTGTACTGCTGTAAAATATGTCTTCATTTTAAGCTATGTGTGAATATGAGTCTAAAATTGCTAAAAATCTGAATAAAGTTTTCAGGTTATAATAATTAAATATTAAAATATTATTGAAGAAAATTTTAAAATAAATTTAGAGAAGGTGTGCACTTGGTATTTATGATGTCAACAGCAGTACACAGTAAGGTCCTGGGCTTTTACACTCACTCACTAACAACAAGAACTCTAGAGCCCTGTTTGTGCCATTCATGATGAAGAACTCTGTATAGGTGTCTCATACTTTTTAATCTTTCATACTATATTTTTTCTGTACATTTTCTATGTTTAGAAATGTTTAGTTACAGAAATGCTTAATTGTATTAAACTTTGTCCATAATATCAAGCAATAATACATCATACATGTTATAACCTAGGTGTAGTAGGCTATGGGGTAAGTGTACATAACCTACCCACCTAGCTTGTATGTATATATATATTGTTCCCACAGTGAAATAGTTATCCATTGGTCATTGACCATTGGACTGTGTCCCCGTTATTATTCAATATATAAATGTAGAGTGAAACTAAGGATTAAAACAGAAAGTACTTTAAAGGACAAATAAATATAGACAGAGATGGTACCAACATACATGGAATCAAATATATATTGCCACTTTTGGGTGACCTTGATCTGAGCATCTTTTCTCACTGCATAAAGTTCTCTTGAGAAAGGAATTGAAATTCCACCCTTTGAAATTGTGGTGCAGCAAGGGAACACCTGTATGAAACCTGTATACTATAACAGTCTTAGCTTTAGAAATTGTAGCCTTGCAGGAGTGTCAACTCCACGAAAACAGGCAAGGAGTGAGCTGGTAGCCGAGTATCTTTGGAAAGCAGTGAACTATGCTGTTGGAAGTGTATTTTTATTATTGAATTACCTCTGATTTATTATTATATGGTCAGGGCCCTTGCAGTGACACATGGTGACACACTAAAATGCCTGTAGTGATTGAGCAGGTGGCACAATGGATCAAGTGGGATGAGCCTGCTCTCCCAGAGCAAGTCTTAGCAAGTCAGTTGTCATCACAATTGATTTTTAAAATGTAGGGTCCACAGTTGGTAGTTTTATCTTTGAGTAGGAGATTTACCGTAGCTTCTCAATCTTAGAAAACAGTTTAGTTTAGTTTGATTTTAGTAAAAGAATACAGTATCCCTAAAGTAAACATGTTCAAATGTGGAAAGGGTTCATATGACCAGTAAAAGAAGACATAGCTCCAAATAGTAGGCCAAAGATAAACTTTCTTGTCTATAGCAAATGTATGATTGTGGTAATGGCCCTCCATTCCTGCTTTCCTCCTTGGTCAAATAGATATTTCCCATATTTGATGTCTGATAACCTAGTCCTTGAATGGAGTGTCTGGAAGTGTCATGTTCACTTTCACTTTCTAAAGCCTTTATTGTAACCAATGTTTTAGGAAATCTCTATCAAGCTTTCCTTTAGCTGAATTACATTTTTTTAATCTCAAATCTTCCAGAACAAAATTAAAAGAATATTGGTTTTCAATTGTTCTAAATGTACTTATTCCTTCTGATCATGAAGCAGTGGTATTTGGGTTCTTGTACACATAATGTAGACTGTTCATCCATTCATTCTTTAAATCTATTTTACTTTTTGCTAAACGTTCAGATTATAATTATTTACAATGTGTGTTGGCAAGATTTATGTCAACTTGACAAAAGCTAGAGTGATCAGAGAGGAAGGAACCTCTATTGATAAAATGCCTCCATAAGATCTGGCTGTAGACAAGCATGTAGAACAATATCTTAATTAGTTATTGATGTGAGAGAGCCCAGCCCATTTTGGGTGATACCACCAGTGTTTGGCAGTCCCAGGTTCTATAAGAAAGTAGACTGAGCAAGGCATGAGAAGCAAACCAGAAAGCAATATTCCTCCATGGCCTCTGCATCAGCTCCTACCTCCACATTCCTGATCTGATTAATTTCGTGCCATCACTGCTTTTGATTAACTGTTATATGGAACAGTGAGTGAAATAAAACTTTTTTTTTTTTTTACCGAAATTGCTTTTGGTAATGGTGTTTCATCACAGAAATAGTAACCTCAACAAAAATACATCATATTCTTCATTCTCTTTTCTCCCTCCAAACCTTCCCATATACCTCTTCTTACTCTCTTTCAAATTCATGGCCTCTTTCTTTAGTAACTGCATATATATCCATATACATGTATATATTCACATATATATATATATATTTGTATGTATAACTTGCTGAGTCTATATTTATACTATTACTTATATATGTTCTGGGAGTTTACCATTTCTTTTTGGTTAACCAGTTGGTGTGCTCTTCCTGGGGAAGACAATTTCTCTTGCTCTCGATATTCCTCAGTAGCAAGTAGTTCTTTGTGTAGGGTAGAGGCCTCATGGGCATGTATTCCCTATTTATTTTGGCATGCATATTGGTGTCATGCTTGTTCAGCTCACATACAGGGAGTCATGTTGGTAAGAATTTATGAGTGTAGCCCCTGACACTACTAGGACACACAATCTCACAGCAAACTTCCCAATCCACTGGCTCGTATCATCTTTTCACTCCATCTTCTGCAATGTTTCCTGAACCTTAAATGTGGGAGTGCAGATGTGCCCATTGGGATTGTGCTCCACAATACTGCAGTTTGATTGGTTGTTGTTTACTATAGTGGTGTCTGTCTGTTAAAGAGTAGTTTCCTTGAAGAGGAGTGAATAACACATTCATATGTGTATATAAGGACAAATGTTTAGATTGTTGTTAGGTTTAGTAAAGTAATGCTTGTAGATTCTCCTCTAATATCTTTGACTTCAGAAACAATGAGTAGTTAGGTAGGATTCCAGTTCTAGGCATGATTTGCCTCTTGTTGAACAGATTGTAAGCCAACTAGAGAGCTGTTGGTTAGCATCAAGTCATGCATACCACTCATACACATTTAGGGTTGTCTTACAGGGTGCTGGTTGTTGATGTGGCTCGTGAATGCCATAGCTGTATAGGACTTCTGGTTGCTTCCCTCCTTTGGAAGCTTGCATGGTGCCTTCTGGTATCATAAAAGCTATTCAAGGGAGGAAGAGGCATTCAGCTCAATTCCAGCTCAGGGGTCTCTGGATGATTTCTGAAATACAAGGTCTCTTCAACAATAAGAGCTTACCTTCTGCCTCTGGGAGACAACCAAGGGATGCAGCAATAGTTTGTGTGCTTTGAAAGTCCCTTGAACAGCCCTGGACAACAACTCAAAAGAAAGATTCACGTGTCTGGTATTGGGTTTTTGTTAGATGTTCTTTGGGTCTCAGAGAAAGCATTGTCAGCCCACATTAACGTGTGTGTGTGTGTGTGTGTGTGTGTGTGTGTGTGTGTGTGTGTGTGTTTATTCAGGGAATTACAGTACTTTAGTTTTATTTTAGGGTAAATAGTTAATAGTATGATTCCTAGTGACTTTTTCAGACACCCTTGTTATTTTACCCACATCCCTCCTTTTTCTCTGTTTACTTCCCTCTGTTTATTCTTTCAGGTTTTCATTCTATGAATGGATGGTCTGGAAGAAGAAAAAATGACACAAAAAATATCATTTATCATTTCTCAAGACTGCTCAGGATTTAAACATAAAGGCTTAGATTAGATTAGCTTGTATATGTTTAGTTGTCCGTATGTTTATAACTGAATCATAACTTATACATATACATGCATATACATTTATTATACATGCATATACATATATCTGCATATACATTTATTATATATGTAATATATAGAAACATACACATATGATATAAATATACATCTGACTATTAAAATATAATTGTGACTATTGAGAATTGCTATACACTTAAGTATAAAATATTGATAATTGTGACTGAAGTTACATATGTATTATATATCTATGTAACATGTGAATATATATAAGGTTGTGTTAGAAGTCATTTACCTTTTTCTGTTGTATGCTAGTATGTTTTGTATTTTATGATTTGTTTAATAAACATACAATACTATTAAAATTAAGAAATACTAATTATCCAAAGATAAAACATACCTGAGTGAGTAATCAGAATCACTTATGTACTATAAAACACTGCTTATTATGTTTATTTACTATCAAGATTAAATAAATCCACATTAATATTTCATTCAACATGTACTTATCAAATAACAATATAGTTTTATTATTTTCTCAGTTGTAGTATTTCCATACATATATTACTTATAGTTTTATTATTTTCTCAGTTGTAGTATTTTCATAAATATGTTACTTAAAATTATACGTAAAGGGAAGCAAAGCAGTAAAAATTCAGCACACATACTGTTACCCAGATAAAGAGTGGGTTTCACTCAAGACCCAATAAAGGTCTGTTAGATTGCTCTCCACTGTCTAGACATCCAGGAGACACGGGCAAAGGGAGGATGATTGTGGACAGCAAATTAGTTGAGGATTTGCAGTCTGTATAGCTAGGAAAACACTGTGCTGTGTAGGGTTGAAAAGGCATTATGTCAGGAACCAAGAGCAGAGGTTTTCTTCCTGCTGTCTGCCTCTCTCCGTCATGAAACAGACAATATCTAGAATCTCTTATTTGTTTCAGAAAATTGCTTTTCTAAAAGTCTGAAATCATCACAGTGTTATAAAAGAACAGAAAACTATAAGAGGAAGTAAAGCCCAAACAAGAATGAAAACAAGTGAATTAAGTACACTTGAATAAATTACTAATGTGATCCTTGGGAGAAGAGAACAGGATTACAAATGATGAAACAATGTTGCACAGAGAAAAAGACAGACTCACAGAAGAATCCCTGTCATTTATTAAGTCAATGTTTAGAAGCTTCACAGAAGAAAGTGCTCATATACTTTCTTGGTCAATATAGAGTTTTCTGTTTATAATTTATTGATCTTTAGAATACTTATTGAACTAAATTGAATAAAATGCTTCTTATGTTGACTCTCTTAAAAACAATTCCTATTAATAACAATATCCTTTGGTTTTCCCTATACTTAAAGATAAATAAATTTAGCTGTTTTTCTAGTACCAATTTCCATAGTTGAATATAATGCAAAGAATAGAATGGCTGTCATTTTTAATTAGAAACAATTGATAAAATTTTCTATCAAAAATGGCTCAAATCTATAGTCACTATTGACAGTATATTGAAGATGCAATATATGTATGATACTGAAGGTTGCAGACCAAAACTGTGAATACAAACTTTCAGAAACTTGATTGAGTTCAAGTAACAGGCCTTGAAAAGCCCTGAGTGAGTGAAGTCCTGAGTAGATATGTGCTGTAGACTTGGGCACAGATATGTCAAGGAACAAAGCCTCAGATCCATAGAAAAATGGCAACCTACCTACCTACCTACCAGGGTGAGGCTCAGAGGGATAATGATGCTTTCTTCTGGACCATGTGCTGATGTTGATAATGTTTGCAAAAAATGTCCACCATAACTTTCTCCCCACCCCTACCTCCAGATATTAATGCCTGGTGACTTTTCCCCTGCAGAAATTGATCCTACCAAGATTAGCTAAACCTGCTTCCTTGTTCAGTTGTAGACAATAACCATTTCCTTGTTTATCTGTATGTAATATCCCACATCCATTTGCAGCTTATGCAATATCCTCACCTTCATGTTCAATAATATATAATAAACACTGTGAGCTTCCAAAGTGTTGAGGCTTCTCCATTAGAGAATCATCAGATCTCAGATTTTCCTTTCATATATATGTATTCTCTTCATTCCCTTTTCCAAGTGAGGTTCATTCCAGGAGCCATGTAAGTAAGGATATTGAAAAGACTGAATGAAGTAGAAATAATACATATTTATGCATCGCCATAGTGGCTGTGCTTTCCTTAGGCTTCCAGCTATCACAATTTTATTCAAAGGGTCTAGAGTACCTTAAAATCATGGCCTTTAACCACATTTACTCCTGCACAGAAATACATATTTAACAGAATCCAGGATAGGCATATGAGTTAGAACACACGGTATTTGGCATTTTGAGCCTGGGTTACATCATATAATGTAACATTTTCTCATTCTACCTATTACTCTGTAAATTCCCTAGTTTCATTTTTCCTTACAACCAAATGAAATTCCATTGTGCAAATGTAGCATATTTTCACTACCTATACCTACCCATACCTCACTTGATGAACATCTAAGCTGATTGCATTTTCTTGCTATTGTGAATAGAGTAGCAATAAACATTGATGTGCCAACATTTCTGTGGTAGAGTATACAGTCTTCCGGGTAAATGCTTGGGAGTAATATAGATGGATCACACAGTAGCAGTGCTTTTAGTCTTCTGAGAAGCCTCCACCCCGATTTCCATTGTGGTTGCACTAGTTTCCTCTCCTCCAACAGTGAACAAGCCTTTCTCCACATCTTCACCAGCATTTGTTATCATTTGCATGTTTGGCAGAGATTCTGACTGGGGTGATGTACAGTCTTGAAGGTCATTTAGCTTACATCTCTCTGAAAGCTAGGGATGCTCAACACTTCTTAAATTATTCATTGGTCATTTTTATTTCTTATTTTGAGAGCTGTGTGTTTCCTGCCTTCTCTAAGAACTCACATGCTGTATAGGGGTCTGTCAGCATTCCTTTATTCTTACATCACACCTTACCCATTTTCTCAGTATTTCCCTGTTAATTTATCATCTTCTATCTTGTGTTTGCCCTAATCCCTTCATGACTCATCCCACCTTAGTATCTGTCTCAGGAGAGGCATGAATTAACAAAATTATATTTCTCCATTTTAATAAATTTAAATCTTTTTAGATAGTTTCCAGTATGGTGTTTTTAGCATTTTTATTTGCTAATGCTTTTGAAAATGTTAGGGGACAGATCAAGATATTAAATTGAGCATAGTGTTATATAACCCTGGAAAAATTAAGTACAAAAGAAAGAGCATTCTATTTTGAAAATGATTTTGATTAAAAGAAGACAAATTAGATAAAAATTTGACATAAATTTCTAAGGCTGTATCTCATATATCTATGAGAAAAACAGGATTAGAAAGTCAGAAAATTTGTAATAAACATTTTTTCTTAAAATCACAATGAAAAAATTGTAATATTAAAATTAAATGAGTCTCTTAGATTACAAGCTATGTGATAGAATGTAGCACAGAAGACCTCATGCTGGGCATATATCCAAGCAAAGGAAATAAGAGTATTGAGGAGATGTGTATAATGTTTATTTTCCTACAATTTTTTAAAAATATCTTTATGTACACGAGCCTATATTGATTGTGATGAGCATAGTGTTAAAGAAAAGTGATACACACACACACACACACACACACACTCACTCACTCACAATGCATTATCCAGCCATAAAAATGAAGTCTTGACATTTACAAAAATAGAGATGGAATTGGAGGTTATTGTGTTAGCAAAATACAAGATAGACAAGTGCTGCATGTTCTCACTTATATATGAAATGTAAAATTATCGGAGAAGGAGAAAATTTAATGGTGGTTGCTGAAGGTTAGGTAGGCTACACAGAGGAAGGTGTGAAGAAAGGATGAGTGATGATCCTGGGGTGCAGACAGGAAGAGTTGCTCTTAATGTTATATAGTAACAGTTCTTGACAACAACTGTATTCTCAAAGTAACTAGTAGAGATCTTGTCAGTGTTCCAACACTAAGATATAAATGCATGAATGATGAATGGACCAATTATGATGTAATCACTACTCATAACATTTATATATTGAGGTGCCACATTTTATTTCATAAGCATGTACAATTATCAGATATCAATTCAAAATAAGTAATATATTAAAACATCATACATAAGTATCACAGTAAATAAACTTAGCTGGAAATGGCAATTTTTTTATTTCAGTAAATGTAATAGGAAGATACAAGAAAATGTCTACAGAGGAAATGGTGCTAGACCAAATTTTAAATGAGACCAAGGACAAGAAAGAAATGTCTCTGAAAGATGCATATTGAGAATAAGTGAAGAGTTCTTTCATGTGAATAAGCCAATGCTAATAAAGACTAAAATGAATGAAGCTGATTAATCATCATTTAAAAAAACCAATATGATTAAATAATAAACATGATAAAAATTTAATAACCTACAGCATGAAAATTAAAATGACAATTTGTTTATGCCTCAAAATTAGAAATTTAAAAAATATTTTGATTGTACATTTTAACTTCTGAGTATCCATTCTTCAAAATGTTTATCTCATAAATCAGAATCATACAGAACATCCCACAGCAGACATTGAGACAATCTGCTCTATTGTGGTGGCATTTTTTCATGGATTGTTAGTTCTTGAATATAAATTCTTCAAATTGGGTTGAGTACTAACTATTCTGAATGAAAGACTGTTATCATAGAATTGTGTATAGTAATAAATTAACACAGACTAAACATCTCCTAGTCAGGGATTGTACTGATAGTTTTGTACAAGTTAAATGTAAAATAAATGACCTAGGGCTGGGGTTTTGGCTCAGTTGAAAAAATGCTTGCTTCAAAAATGTGATGGCCTGAGTTTGATCTCCACAAACCATATTTTAAAAACCGAGTGCCATGATACTTTTATAATCCTTGAAATGCTGAGATGGAAGGCAGAGATAGGCAGATCTCTGGGAGCCCATTGGCCAGCCAACCTGACCTACGTGGTGAAGCTCCAGGCCACCAAATATCCCTGTCTAAAAAAAAAAAATCGCTGGGTGGTGGTGGCACATGCCTTTAACCCAATACTCGGGAGGCAGAGCCAGGAGGATGTGTGAGTTCGAGGCCAGCCTGGTCTACAGAGTGAGCTCCAGTACAGGCACCAAAACTACACAGAGAAACCCTGTCTCAAAAAAACAAAGAGAAAACAAACAAACAAAAAAAAGAAATCCAAAGTTGTCCTCTGACTACACGCAGACACATATACACACACCCACACTCACACACATACAGTGCATGCCTATAGTCACACACAAGTTCATTTATAACAAAATGAAAACATACATGAACACATGCCCAAATAAATGAATAAATCACCAAAATAAGGTGCAATAAAGCCTAAATGCTGAGAATGCAAAGCTACCAAAGCCCTATGTATAATATTATTGAATTTATTTAAGGCCCTAGAACATAAAATTGTAGCTGGAGAGCTTCTCTCTAGGTCCCACCAAGCCCCTGCAGTCCCACAACCCACTTATAAAATAATCACTCAGATGCTTATATTACTTATAAACTGTATGGCCGTGGCAAGCTTCTTGTTATCTACTTCTTTTATCTTAAATTATCCCATTTCTATTAATCTATAAGTTGTCACGTGGCTCGTGACTTACTTGTACCTTACATCTCGCTTGTCATGGCGGTGGCTGGCAGCATCTCTCTGACTCAGCCTTCCTGTTCCCAGAATTCTCTTCTCTGCTTGTCCCGCCTATACTTCCTGCCTGGCTACTGGCCAATCAGCATTTTATTTATACAGAGCAAGATCCACAGCATAAAATCCCTAGTTTTAGTTGATTTTAATATATAAAATAACAATGTATAAAGCAGTCTTGGGTGTCTAGGCACTAGATTCAGGATGGTGAGCATTTATGGTGTGGTATTTACACAACCTCTAGTGTTTTATATCTTAGAGAAGAAATTAGAATGGTTATGGAAATTTACTTAATTTCTATGCCATCATCACACAATTAAAATAGTTTATAACTTAAAATTTGATCAGCCAAGAAAAAGGAAAAATTCATATCTTCTGTAGCAAAACCGGTTTTTCAAAGAACAAAGCACCTTATTTTGAAATGTGTCAGATAATTCTACCCTTGGAATTTATGCTAATGAAAGTAGCTCAGGATTTTCCTCAGTCTGTCTTTGCTTTGTTTATAGTGAAATAAAATTCTTTTTCTTTGTGACTACCTGCTGCAACCTCTATGTGTTCTCCTTGGCCATAGGAGACTTTAAAGTTGTTTACATGGGGATCATGATTCTAGTTCTAACAGTAGATTTTATAGACTTATTCCAGGTGTGTTGTGCTAACATACTTTCTCAACGCTGTCATAATATTACTTGTTATTGAAGACATTGGCTAGGAACTTACATAAAACAATAGAATAGGGGAGAATAAAGCTCTGATCTGAGAAATACAGACAAAGAAGAGCTATTGTAGGCTTAAATTTAATTTTAAAGTGGAAAAATAACTTCTTAATGCTTTCAAAATCATAGGCAGATGGCTTGTTACATAGTCAAAATAAAATTAAGCATATATAAGATGTACATTTTACTGAATATTTACATCTGCATATTAAACTTAGAGAAATTATTTGTTTTTTTAGTAGAATGAAGTTATTTCAAGGTACAAATTGAAGTTCTCCCTGGGAAAGAAATTAGTAATGAATAATTAATTTATCTTTTGCAGTCTGTTCTATCTTTCTCTTTTTTTTGTATTGGATGTATTCAAAACTTTTAAGCATTTCAAATATTAGTTTTGTTTACAAAGTTGATTGTATTTTCTTTGACAGCCAATAATGATATCCACTTTTCCTTAAATGTTAGTGACGTAGTTACTTTTCAGGAATAGATTTTATTCCAAAATGAGTGCAAAATCCCCTTCTCTATTACACTTTGACAGAAAATAAATTATTTTGAACCTCTACTATGTAAAACATATTTTCCTTTTCTTTTTCATTAAATTTCAAACTGAAAACTCTTTAAGATACATATTTTATCTCTTGTTCTTTTTGTAGTCAGAATATGTTTGTGTCAATATAGGAGATTGGTTTGATTCTTATCTAAAGTTCTGTGCTGTGCAGAGATAATATTTGAGGTAGTTCTAACACATATTTCTAGTTATGCATTTATTTTTCTCTGCCAGACTACATTTTGCATTTTCTGTTTTTATTTTGACCTAAGTTCTTGCTGCTTGACTTGGGCTAGTCTCCTGGGCTTTTGCTTCCCCTTATCAAATACCTGGAATTTTACAAGTGTGTACTTTGCATGGCTCTTGAACATTTTAGTGCAATGAATTTTAATATACTGGATTATTAAATTGTAGATTACTCAATGAAGGTTTTTGACAACAAGACGTGCTTCCTCTATTTAGAATATATAAACTACAAGCATTTTACATAATCCTTAATGTTATTTCGAATTTTTTAGCCATCTTTCTCTTTTATCTGTAGTTGATGTTTTCTGAGATGAATTCACTCTTCTTCCCATCTTTAAATCATTAGAACTTGGCTCTACCACACGGTACAACAATATGACGACATCTTTATGTGACATCAGTTTATTTAAAATGAGCTTATTGATCACTTACTGTGTGCCGAACTGTGTACAGACTTTGGAAATCAATGAGGCAGAGAAAGCTATGAAATTCTAATGAGTAAAGACACTTCAAGGGAAAGAAGTCATGAGTTTGAGAGAGAGCAAGGGTGGGATTACAGCGAAGAGAAAGAAGGGGAAATTGATATAATTCTTCACTTTTAAACACCTGTGGTGCTGCTGCTGCCACACCCCTGGAGAATTCCATCTGCCTGATTCTGGGAATGGCTTTTGTTGCTTACAACAATTGATAGTACTTTTTTTTTCTATTTAGCAATTCTAAAGAGCTTAAGATAAAAACAGCTATACTGAAAAGTCTATTAAATATATGCCCACAAAATAGTCCTTAATTCCAATTCCAAAAAGTGTGTGCATCACAAAACCTGCCTCTCTCCTGATTTGGCTTTCAACTTTTGTGGTCCCAGCTGGAGCTGAGAATTTCATATTTGTTCAAAATGAATAATGAATTTTTAAGTTTCCTTTGCTTCATGTTGATTTGGAAAAAATGGCTCAAGTTGGTTCTTCTATTATTCAGTTTTCTGTCACACAGAAAACAACAATTCAGTTCACAATTAGATACTTTTATAGGCTCATCGGAACAACTTTTTGTGGTTTGCTTGCTTTGCAAAGAAATTACTCATTTAGAAAATAATGTTTTTGATTCAGAAGCTGCAGTTACAAATGTCTTTTTCTATTTGCACCTTTCCCCTATTATCTTACACAAGGAGTATGCCAAATTGTCAGGTTGCCTTGCTATGCTCTGTGATGTGGTAGCCAGATTTAAATATTCATTGCTGAATAAGTGGAATTTTATGCAATCCCACCATAGTATTAACTGACAGATAATTGCTATTATTTCCTTTCAATTTTTATTCTATTTTGTTTATAAAAGTATTTGGCACTTTGACACAGCTGGATAAAATTACTTGCCATATTATATGAGGAAAATTGTATGGGCATAGGTTTCATGGAGCTAAATTAGGGATGCTTGGAAAATACTTAATCCTCTAGATGCTGGTGCATGCTAATAAGGATCAAGAGCTTTCATAAAACGATGAAATCACATAACACTCAGGATGAGGTGGCTAAAACTGACCACATAGTCATCACTCTAGGATATTCTAAGAATGAGAATGTTAATACTTATTATTATAATTATTAATTTTGTAATATCAGGCAAGAACTCTACTACTGAGTTATACTGTATCTCCAGATAGATAGTTTAAAATCAGTTTTCAAAGGATTTCAATGGAATTGAAATGAAATTGAAGAAAGCAGAAATATTTTCATACTCTTATAGAGAAACGTAACAATGAGATGAAAGTAGCTTGAAAAAGTCAAACAGAAATTCCTGGGATGAAAAATACATACCTAGAGAAGTTTAAAACTAACAGAAGGCTTAAAAATATGGACCAAATGAGAGAAATAATTAATGAACACGATAGCAGTAAGTTTGAAAATACACGGAGTAGAAAAGCGTTGGGGGAGTGACAGAAATTCTTAAATGTTAGTGGGTTGAATCGAAGCCCAGCAATGGGCACAGTTAAGTTATACAGGAGCATGAAGTGCTGGTGTGTTACAATGAGGTGACCATCGATAACAGTAATGTCCTGTACACTAAGTGGTCCAAAAGTCTGTCTCCAAAATAGAGACATGATAATGGATACATGTGTATGCATAACCCCAACTAAGCATTGTGAAATATACGCATGTATCTAAATATTACATAATATTGTGTGCATATATTAAATTTCATTAAAAATTATAAATTCAAACCCACAGTAACATTAAGATCTACCTTTTATCAGTGCCACATACTGGTGTTATGGCCACCATTTATTAACTTCATTGTCATTTGGTTTGTCAGAACTATTTTGTGTTGTCCTTGTATCTTGCTGCTCCATGTGGGGAAAGCAAGATCAAGATGATGGGGCATTCAATGATTCTGTTCCCCTTGGGTGCCTAGTCCCCTGCTAAGGAGTGTTGCTGATGTTGAAGATATTGCTGCTGTTTTCCTATACTCTTTGGCTTTAATTTCCCTCTCCTGTGGCTCCACATAATGTGCAATAATGAATGCTTTCTAAGTTCCCACTGTCTTCTTACTACCCTCACTCTTAAAGGAACAGGGAAAAAAAGTTTTATGAAGCTGACGTTGTGTTGTGTATTATGTTCTGAAGTTTGCAAAATTGAAATGTTTGTACAATGATATCTATGACCTTTACTATGGAAAGTTGTATAGAAAAGATGGTAATAATAAATTGAAAGTGAGCAGTCACTGAAACATTACATGGAGTTCTCTGATGTTGTATTCAGTATTTTTCTGTTTATGTAAGTTAAAATGATGCATATATATCATATTCATATGAAATACATAACTCCATATTTAACTCAAAATGTTGACTATTAATGGGCAGTAATAATGTGTGTGTGTGTGTGTGTGTGTGTGTTTATGTGTATGTGTCTGTGTGATGTCATACAAGTATTCAAAATCCATAATCTTTGCCAAAGATCCTTTCAAATGAGAATCTAACATATACCTTTTATTATATTCAAGATTATATTCAAGTGATATTTTAGAATAAGGAAACTCAAGGACTGAGAACCCAGATTTTAACTTCAAATAAGTAAATGTGTGATTAAAATACCATAAGCTAAGGTTAGGCATGTAGATAAGTTGGTGCAAAGAACCCTGTGTATGATTCTCAGCACTGTATAAACTAGGCATAGTAGTACACACCTGTAATCCCAGGACTTGGGAGGTAGAGGCAAGAACATTAGAAATTCAAGATCATCCTCAGTTACACAGCCAGCCTTGGGTACATAAGACCCTCTGCTAGTATAGAATGTAGTAAACACTTTAAAGAAATGATAGGATTAGAATTACTGGAGATAATACATTATAAATTATGTTTAATATAATTAACCATGAAGTACAGTCAAACTAGAAACAAAACTATCGTATTAGCAAACACATTATCAGTACAATATGCTATGTGTGTTCACTGCTAGAGTGGAAACATGCATGAGTATACAAATCTCTACAAAGAGTCAGTTGAAATGTGATTCTCATTGTGAGATATTCAGAGCTAGGACCTTGTGGGACCTATAAGAAAGAACTAAGTCAACTAAGTCATGAGGGTCCCATGCTCATGACTGGACTAATATAATCACAGTTGTGTTTGCTCTGTCTTACCAATGAGATTCTTGGTCACATCATGATCACAGATGATGGAGAACAGATGTCATTATCATGCTTTTAGGCTTCCAGAACCTTAAGCCAACAACACCAAAACCAAAAACTAACCTATAAACAAACACCTCTCTTCTTTATAAATTATATGTAGAGTTCTGTGATGTTGATGTATAATGACCTAACATAGTATATGCATAATATTGAAGGAAAGTAAAAAATATATTGTATTATGCAAGTGTCAGCTTGCTGAAATCCCTCAGTTGTAATCCATTTCCCAATAATATCTGTAAATTCTGTCTGAGCATTTAGATTTCAGTGAGAAATACTTTATTTAAATTAAAATAGAAAAGTAAGGATCCTATAAGGGAAAAAAATAGAAGTGAGACAGTTTCTTCAATATGTTTCAGTCAGCAGTCAAGTTCTCAGACTATTGATAGGTACTGGAAATATCTGATAGAAATTATTTATATCATGAAATACTAAAGTCAATGAAGAGGAAGAATATATTCAAGTACAGTGTTTGGTTCTTCAGGATACAATACTGGTCTTGATAAGATAATGCTGTTGGATGTCTTTCTGTATGCTGTGAATATGTGTGGCTCCTACTGGATAATAAATAAAGTGCATTGGCATATGGCAGGGCAAGATGGAGCCAGGTGGGAAAATCCAAAAGGGACAGAGAGAGAAGAAAGGCAGAGTGGGGAAACACCAACCTGCCATCCAAGGAGCGACATGTAATGGGACACAGATAAAGCCAGGGAATACGTGGCTATGCATAGAACAATAGAAATGGGTTGAATTAAGTTATGAGTGAGCTAGCAAGAAGCCTGAGCCATAGGCCATACAGTTTATAATTAATATTAAGCCTCTGAATGATTATTTTATAAGCAGCTGCGGGGCTGTGGGTGGGAGATATTCGGAGAAACTTCTGGCTAGAAGATAACTTTATAATAACATTAAATGAGAAATGATTATGATGGTGGGTGAATATGTCAGATATTAGTAAATGAAGGATGAGAAGTATAGCAAGAATATGAATGTACATTTTAGATGAAAGAGTTAAAATATTAACTCTGCTTCATTAATAAACTATATAATTACTTGGTAAAAATAATTTAAAATATAGAAAACAGTATATCCATAAAAACCTTTGGTAAGTTTTTACATTTCAGAGTACATGAAAGGATTTCTTAAAAATCCCTACTTTGTTAATTTTTTTTTTCAGCAATCAGAGCATGTGTGTCCTGTCCCATCCTCACCACAACCCTAATTCACTGGGTAGCAGTGTGTCCCTTCTTATGCAGAGTTGTCTACTTCAATATTTCAAGCTGTTTCACAATGCAAAAAAAATCCTTAAAATATGCTGGAAGTTTTACAATTTGGTTTTCATATTATGTCTAGAGTTGCAGTTTCCATGCATCAGAAATTGAAAAAAAATGAATAAAAAAGCCTACAACACTAGCAATTTGGGGTAGTTCTTTTAATGTCATAAGGTATCTAACTATTTTTGTTGTTCTATGTGAAGATGGAATATCTAAACTGTGGCTTCATTTTTAAAACCAGTATAGAAATAGAACCCATCCATGTAGCTAGCTTTCTTGTCAGACTATCTTTGGACTGCCAGCCCACAAATAATAACCCAAGAGAATTATTATTAATTATGAAAGCTTGACCTTAGCTTAAGCTTTTTCCCAACTATCTCTTATAATTTAATTAACCCACATTTTTAAATCTACATTCTATTATGTGGCTCAGTTACCTCTTCTTAGTATGGCACCTATGACTCTCTCTGAATCCACTGGCAAAATCATGCCCCTAGATTCTTCCTCCCAGTTTTTTTCTCTCTCTCTCTGCCTGGAAGTCCTGCCTATCGTCTCCTGCCTAGTTATTGGCCATTCAGCTCTTTATTAAACCAATCAGAAGGTGCCTTAGGCAGAGACACATCTTTACAGTGTACACAAATATTCCGCGACACATCCATGCTGGTATCTCTTTGGTCCCCAAGACAGCCATTGGGCATAGACCTATCGGTGAGATACATCCTCCATTCATCATGGTTATTATGGGCTGCAACTACTTGAATTTCTTTATTATCTCTGTTGGGCTATATCCCACATCTATTTTTAGACTCAGATGCAGACTCTCAGTATATTGACTGTAGATTTCCTCCTTGCCATATGGCTTTGTTTTTACTTTCAGATGCTGGTAGATTTTCTCCACCCTCATTCTCCTGACTTGGGAGGTTTGGCAGGTAAAAGTGCATTCAACAAAGTGTGAAGACATGAGTTCAATGACAAGAACCCATGGAAAGGTGGAAGGAGAGAACTGATTTCATAAAGATGTTGTTTGATTACACACACACACACACACACACACACACACACACACAC
>CABHPP010145471.1:0-11973 GCA_902168425.1 Peromyscus attwateri
TTTGCATTCCTGTTGCAAGACAGCACAGCCAGAGCAACTTATGAAAGAAAGCATTAAATTGGACTCACGTTTTGTTTCCTGTGGTTGTAGAACAGGATGGCAGCAGGCACAGCAGAGAGCTCCCTTTTTGATCTGGAAGCACGAAGCAGAGTGTGCACTAGGAGTAGCAGCTGTTCAAAGTCCACCTCAGAGACACCTCCTCCAACAAGGCCATATATCCTAATGCTTTCCTAACATTTCCACCAATGGGGACCAAGGATTCAAACATGTGAGTCTATGAAGTCATTCTCATCCAAAGGCCACCAATGTTGCCAAGCTCCAGCAAGACTGTTTCAGCAGGGCCTCCCTGGTCATTTCTAACAGTGTTTTAAGAGCCTTCTTTGAGATTACATTTGCTTTCTCTCCCACTTGGACTACAATAGTCACTTCTGATGGGTAGCGTAAGGCCCTGGTTTGATGATGTTTCTTTGTCTATATGCCACATCTCCCTATGTGCTACTTTTATTTGTCATTTTATTTTGCTAGCTATATGTTTAATAAAAAACCACTCATCCAATACTGAAAAGATAAGTATAATAGACCATTTTTTCTATATGGCACATAATTGATGTAGTTTTCAGAATCAAGTATATGCTGTTTCTATTTTTGAAGATATTGTATTTTGAAGATATTGTTATTGTAATAAAAAGGGAAAGGTGAAAATAAGAGTTAAAAATAAGAGTGTATCTGGTCATTGCCACTTTGCTGCTGAGTTGGGAAATTGACAAGTGAGCTGGGGTGTGATGGGATGAGCAGAGCTTCACCCCACGGAGACCTGGCCTCTCATTCTCAGTGGGTGGAAAAACAGTGGGAGCAAACGCCTTTTGTATCCAAAACTTCATTAAAGGGTTAACATGTAAATGTTTTTGGCTGTGTTTTCTGATTTCTCCTGATATCAAACAGAGTTCACTGTTCATGTTTATTTTGGAGTTCCTTTGTCTTAGCTGGCACTAACTCAATGTGACCTCTTGTAATTCCTAGACTTTTGTAAGAGAAGATCAATGTGTGAAAAAACATTTAGTGAAATCTAAGCAACAATGAGGTTTGCGAACCTGATTGCAATAGAGAAAACTCTTACAGTTTAACAATTTTCTGGGCCAATAATCTTAATTTCTTATGTTTCGGCACACATGCAATTTAGATTCAACTCTTTTTAAAACTATTTTATCGATTCTTTGAAATTTGATACCAAATATTTTGATCATATTTACATGCAACTCCCTCTCCTTAACTTCACCCAGATTCACCCCCATTCAACAGGTAAATGGATAGAACTAGAAAAACATCATCCCGAGTGAGATAACACAGACCCCAAAAGACAAATATGGCATGTATTTGTTTATACATTAGCTGCTAAGTCTTTGATAAGCAGGCTATGATCCATATAACCACAGAGGTTAGGTGTAGATAAGGAACTAGGGGTGAGAGAGAAGGAATCCCCTGGGAAGGGGAAATAGAATAGATAGTTATGGATGAATGGGGAGGGATGGGAAAGGGAGGATCAAATGGGGAGGGGAGGAAAGAGGAGGCAAGGGAGGGAATACTGGAGGGATAACTAAAACTGAGTGCCATTTGAAAGTTCATATGGAAACCTAGTACAGTGGAAACTTCTTATAATACAACTTCTATAAAATAATTCTAAATTGGAATCACCAATAACAGGGGAGACAAAGCTCCAACTAGACATCTGTCACCACCAAATGAAACCACCAGTGCTGGAATGGATTGCATCTAATCTAATTTGGTTGTTGGCCAAAGGGACCCCATCACAACCCCTAAAGAACCCAGGCTATTGCCAAGGCTGTTGGTTGCTCTCCACAAACTGATGGTAATATCTTACTGTTGAAGACAACACCCACATAACTCACTGAATATGGACAAGTTGAGCTGGTGCCTATGCAGAGCCTTCATTCCTTCTGAATAGTAGTGTTAATACTGGAAAGTACTCTGTGCACTGCCAGAGGAAAAAGTTAAACACCAACCCACCTACAAAACCTGCTGTAGGCACAAGTTTCTGTCCTGCACACTGCTCTCAAATAACTTCTCAGAAGCTTAATATTAATTACAAATGCTGGGCCAATAGCTCAGGCTTGTTGAAAGCTAACTCTTACTTCTAAATTAACCCATAGGTCTTATCTGTGCTTTGCCAGTTGGTAACTTTTCTCAGTACAGCATGTCCATCTTCACTCTGCATCTGTTTGAGACTTCAGTCTCTACCCTTCCTCTTATGAACATTTTTTTTTGTCTTAGGCTGTCTCACCCAATCTCTTTCTGCCCAGCTATCAGCCAATCAGCTTTTTATTAGAAATTTGAACAATGCATATTTACAATGTACAAAGTATGTTCCACAGCATTTCCAACTTTTTGTGTAATTTAAAAGGAATGTTTTTTATTTAACATAGTAAATTTATATACAATAAAACAGTTACCAAGTAAGAATTACAGTTACAATATTCAGTCCATTTGTATTTTGCAAAATTAGAGAAAATACTCTATTATGTATGTTATCATTGTGAATCTAACGTTTTATACCTAATTTACCTTTGATCAAAACTAAAGAAGGCTATAAGTTTAAGTATTTGTCTTTAACTCCATCAAAGACCCTACAAGTGTGAAATGTTTCCTAACAACAGGGATGTCTGACTTCCTGGACAGTCACCCAAAGTCATTCTGTTATGTTGAGGCATATAAATTTGGCCTTTGGGCCTGGTATACCTGGCAGACAATTCTCAGAAGCAGGGAAGTTTGAAGAACCTTTCTATCTTATTTTGGCAATTTTTGGCAGTCATTTTCTTTTGTGTATTGCTTTTGTGTTTTGTGACAGTACACCGTCAGTAATTGAGGCAAGGGCAGTTTATGCCCAAATGGGTAGATTTTGCCGTAAAGAAAATCTCAATATAGAGCTTCTTCGATATCCATCATCTTCTTTTGATGTAAATTGGGGCTGTCTTGAGCAGATGTGTCTAATTGTCATGAAAAGCTTTAGGTAATTAAACGTATTCAATGCCATATTCTGTAGATCTTTGAAGTATTTGAAGACTATCTATCTATCTATCTATCTATCTATCTATCTATCTATCTATGTATCTATCTAAATAAAACTGTGTATGACCTGAAAACATACCTCACATGACTATAAGTTTGACTATTATAGACTACTAAATGCTAACCTGTATTTCTTAATAATACATTATATTTTTTAAATGAGCTGTATACACACAATACTCTAAACAAGAGCAGAAATATACATACAGCATAACAAAATTAACTTTAAATTTGCGTCAATATACCAAATTCATACCAGTGTAAAATATTTAAGACTACTAGTTGCTTTTTTGGTTTAAAAGTAGATTTAATAATCTATCTTTTTATTCTATCATTTATATATATATATATATTTGTATTTAACTCTTTAATTACTTTTTTTTTAAAACTATGACCAATAACAGCTTGTAGCCAACATCCCTTAAATTATAATGAACATCCATAGCACATTTACGGGAATATGGGCATCTTTCTCTAGACTACTTCCTATTGTTTGGTGGTGCTGACATTTGTGAAGGAACCTTGAGAAAATTGGGATAACAATGAAGTCCTGGCTGGAGTATTCTGTGAGGCTGTACCATCTCAGCCAGCAGCATTGAAATTGTTCTGGATGCTGGATTATCTGGCCATCCATTTTTATTGGTGTCTGGTTCCATTCCCTTGTTCTGAAAGTACATGAATTAAAAGGTAACATACATTACAAATATGGTTATGTGGTGTGCATAATTCAGTTAAAGATCTTTTTTTGTTTTATGTCTGAGGGGGTAAAATACATGTTACCTATCTTCTAATTTATTTATTTATTTATTTATTTATTCATTCGTTCATTCATTCATTCATTCATTCATTTAATACTTGTAGCCAGGGTATCAGAGAGTCTTCCTCATTAAACCTGATTTTCTTTAATCAAGAATCAATCCATAGCTTCTCATCTTGGTGGAAATACGAGCATAACCTCTTCCCCAAAGTAACATATCTTTTGAATTAAATTTTGAAGTGAAGACATTTTAAAAATCTATAGATTGGTTTAATGTAGCAGGTTTCATAAGCAAATGTGTCTTAGCTGCTGTAGCTTCTTTATCAGCAATCAGAAAATCTAAAGGCAACACAATAACATACAGAATCTAGTCTCTCTGTCTATTTTCCATCTTTACATGGCTTATTTTTTATATTACTTTAGTCCCTTTTTAAATACTTTATTTTATTTTTGTAAAACTCTCTCTCTCTCTATATATATATTTATATATTTATATTATGACTCTCTATACTTTCTCTTTTTTCTCTCAAGCCTACATATATTTATAAATACGCTGTAACCCATTTAGAATTTTTTACCAACTGAATCTGTCTTTACTGCATATCTACAATCTTTTCTGTCTGTATAAACAAAACCCAAAATTGCCACATTGGGCAGTGGCTGAGAGACACCTCTCTGTACCATGGCATGTATGAGAAATTGAGGGAACCTGCCTTGTGGTTTAACTCATGATGTACTGGTATCTACCAGAAGTCACAGTAGCCATGAGAGACATGAGACTAGGAAGCCAAGTTTGGCTCCATTTTTGTGTGTGTAAAAACTTGTTTAAGCTTTCTCTCAGATCTTATGTGGAAATTGCAGTCTGTGTTGGAACACCATTTGTTGGTAGAGTTGTTTTTCCTGCCCTCTAGTTTCTAAATAACCAACACAGAGACTCAACATTAATTATAAATAATCAGTCAATATCTCAGGCTTGTTACTAGCTAACTCTTACATGTAAATTAACACACATTTCTTATCTATGTTTTGCTACATGGCTTGGTACCTTTTCTCAGTACAGCATGTGCATTTTGCTTCTCTCAGCACCGGCTCTTGACTCCAGACTCTGTCCTTCCTTTTCCCATCATTTACTCTATGTTAGGCTGTATCACCCAAAACCTTCCTGCCCAACTGTCAGGTAATCAGCTTGTTATTAACAATAAGAGCAATATATATTTACAGTGTACAAAGATTGTTCCACAGCACTCTGCAATCTACAATAATTACCGGCTTGCAAAGATACCCTCTTGTGATAGTGGCACAAAATTTATGAGTGCAACCAATAACTCTCTGGTTGTAATTAAGGCCTACTCTGTGAGACAGAACCCATGCCTGATACCGCATAAGTGGTCAAGAACCTGAGGCTAGACAGGCCAGGGACCTAGGGGAAACCAAATATTATTTTCCTGTTAATGGAATGTAGCAATAAAATGACTTGTAATGACATCTGCTGTGCTCATAGATCAGCACCTTGCTCATCTATCATCAGAGAAGCTTTCTCCTGCAGCAGATGGGAACAAATACAGACATCCACAGCTGGACATACTGCAGAGAGTGAGAGACCTTGGAACACTCAATCCTAAATGATTGTTTTCAACAAGTCCGTCCCTTTATGACTTAGGGAACTCTGCAGAATAGGAGGCAGAAAGATTTTAAGAGCCAGAGAGAATGGAAGATATCAGGGAACAAGGCCTTCTAGACACAACATGATTTACACACCTATGAAGTCATAGAAACTATGCAACAGTCACATTGCCTGCACAGGCTTAAGCCAGATGGAGTTTTGGTGCTTAGATGGAAGCAGACAGAAATCCTCTTTCTTAAACCAGAGGCTATCTCCACTTGATAGTGGATCACAAAGGAAAAATTGTTTTCAGAGTCTCACTGGGTATACAAAGCACACTGACAGGCAAGACTCATGCCCAATGGTGGGTCAACACAAAACGAAACTCAATGGTATGTTTGGAGTTTATTTTTTTCAACTTTACAGATCCTTTGCTTACATACTATGATTTCCAATTTTGTTTTTAATCAGTTGTCTGTGCAAATGTGCTATTGAACAGGACAAAGAAGAAATCTTGGTGCTAGGTGAGACTGTTGAGCTGTCCGTGGTATTTAAAGGCAGAGGAGACAATATCCAATATTAGAAGGTGGCACCTTTATCCCTTGAAGATTGCCAAACCCATACCTGCTTGGATTGTCACTGTCTCTGTGGGCTTGACAGGGTTTTTGGCTTTTGGTTCCTAGATCAGTTAAGAACCATGTCATAAGCCCCCAAAACTTATTTCTTTTTTCTTTTACATTTGTTTATTTATTTATTTATTTATTTATTTATTTATTTATTTATTCATTCATTCATTCATTCATTTATATTCTTACTTATTTTGAATATGTGTGTGTGTGTGTGTGTGTGTGTGTGTGTGTGTGTGTATGTGTGTGTGCTCATGCATGCATGCTGTGGCACATATGGCTGGAGTCCGTTCTCTCCTCCCACCATGTAGGTCCCAGGACTTGAACTCAGATGGTCAGGCTCAGTGGCAAGTGCACTTTGCTGTATGAATCCTGCCACATGTCAAACGTGTGTCTATTAGCTTCCTCTTTTCAGGAAAATTGAGATGGACAATACAGGAAGTGGCAAGAAGGGACGAGGCTGAGGATAAAGGAGAGAAGATTGTGGGTATGGAAGGAAGCTGTGGATATGGAGGAAGAAGGAGAAACAATTAAATATGAAGGGAAGGGCAGTGCTCCACAGCTCAGGCTCAGTGGGAGACAACATTTGGGAGGAATCTAAATATTTTTGTCTTTATTTTGCTGTGAACTCATAATTTGTGTCAACATGTAAATATAAAGGTAGAAACTCAAGACTAGGAATAACCACACACATCCAGGTGTGTTCTAGAACTTTCTGTGATACAGATGCTGGAAGTTGTTGCTAAAATTCTTTCCCTTGAGGAGACATAAATAATGTTTTCCCCCTTCCCTAAGGCTTCATTAACAAACCAAGACAAGGTACTATTAAAGTTCCTCCTACTATATCAGTGAGTTTACTGGCCTTAATTTCAGTGCGTAGGTGAGGCAGTTACTTACAGGATTGTGGATGCTCCCTGCAGAAGGCTATGCTAGAAAGTCTTTACATAGTAAGGGTGATGACTTTTCTCATAACTGAATAGACAGAGCCCTTCTCCCTCTAGTTCTATATACCCTAGCCCCTCCTTGAGGCCATATGCAGTTAGAGTAGAATTGCGTATAACAGGTGGCATGGTGTGGCTAGACACCCAGGTGAGGGTCCCATGATCCTTTCTGCCCCCTCTTCTACAAGGTGATGTCAACAGTTGACTAGTCCAGCTGGAATGATCCACACTTTAGCACTGTTGAGCTTCCTAAGATGGCAGTTGTTTGGCTCAGAGAAAAGTCCTATACAGCTCAAGTGGAGGCTGACACTAGCTCAGCTTCCCTATCTTCTGACTAGGATCATTTTTTAAGGCAAATGTGGCATCCCAGGTGCCCCTCAAGGTTTCTCCTGATTCTGTAGAGTATCATGTTCAGGGCTGGGCAGGAGGGAAGCCAGGAGCCCTAGGGATCTCACAGGGAGCAGCAGCCCATATTCCAGGTCTCTGCTGTTCCTTTGACAAATTGGTATGGCCTCCAGGATTCTGTGGGTAGATGAAGGCTTCAAACCAGTTTCCCAGGTGAACTGTGTTGGCTGCTTTCCAAGGAAAGGAATTCTAAGCTGAGAACAGGAACCACTATACCAGGGGCAGAGGAAGGCTCCAGTACTTGCTCAGGGTGCAATGTAAATCATCAGAGCTTTCCTGACGGGTGTTATCTGAGATGTAGTGGAACTCTCCTTGGATGCTTATGACATCTGTGGTCTCTTTGGACCCTGGCAGCCAAAATGTGGGCTCAGGTTGCATTGCCCACATAAATGGGTAGATTGTGGAGAATTTCCCTGTAACATCCACAATACCATTTTTTTTTGAGGGCTGTAACCATTACCCCAGAAAGGAATGAGCTTCCTCCCTATAAATGTACCTGGGCCTATAGTGGTATTTTATTTGTGCTGAAATGTGATTTTATTTGTATATTAATAAATAAAGTTGCCTAGGGGTCAGAGCTATTAGCAAGCCATAGCGAAAGCTGGGCGGTGGTGGTGCACGCCTTTAATCCCAGCACTCGGCAGGCAGAGCTAGGTAGATCTGTGTGTTCAAGAATACAGCCAGCATTGGAGACACACACCTTTAATCTCAATACCAACCATAGAAGACCTGGAGTGACCTACAGACAGGCAGTGACGAGCCGGTCATGTGGTTGGGTTTACAACCAATGAGAAGGAAGAACAAGAACTCTTTATAAGATGAACGCACAGGAAGTAGCTCCCTTTTCGGAGAGGTCTCCTGGCTGAAGAGGCTAGCCGGCAGCAGGCGGGTAAGGCTCTTAGCTCTGACCTCTTGGGCTTTTATCTTTACATTGGCTCTGTGTTTCTTATTTAATAAGATGGTTGGTTACTTCTACATGGGCCTTAAGGCACAAGTATGAAAAGTGCCACCATTTGTCAGGATGCACCCATTGTGACCAGCATTGCTTTCTCACCCATCTCTATGCTGTGTGGATATGGATCAGACCATGTAGTTTTTCGTTGTTCTTCCTCATGGCCATTAAGGATGATCTCCTTGTAGGAGTTGGGCCCTAAAACATGAACTGAACTGGTGTAAAGGAAGGTTGTCACACTAGCCTGGACAAAGGCTTCCAACAGGTTCTGGTACCTAATCACAGACAACACACTGTTAGTGTAGGGAAACACACCAAAGAATCCAAATGATTCCTGTTCATTTCCACCCTGATCCCAGCTCCCTGGTGCATTCTTTCCTGATCCTGGATCAGCATGGCCTTGGTGTGGGAACATAAGCAATAAAAATGACAGGGGTGACATCTACTATCTGGGAGCCAAGGGTTCTAGACTTTCAGCCTTTACAGAGATCTCTGTGTGTCTCTCTGTCTATTTGTATCTCTGTCTCTCTCTGTCTCTATCTCTCTCTGTCTCTCTCTGTCTCTGTCTCTCTCTGTCTCTCCTCTCTCTCTCTCTCTCTCTCTCTCTCTCTCTCTCTCTCTCTCTCTCTCTCTCTCTCTCTGTATGTGTGTGTGTAATCCTGACCAAAAACTCAGATCGAGGAAAAGAACAAAGCGTTTCTATTCCATGGTTTGTCACCACAGTTTGTCATTTCATTAATGGGGAGCAATATTTAAATTAAGAAAAACATGCAGGCACATTCAAGGACAGCTGAGAATCCAGATGCTACAGTGCCACACTCAGTTGTACAGAGGCAACTGAACACTGACATGGACATTATATCTATGGAATTGTTCTCACCAAGTGAAAGCTATAGAAATTGTCACAAGGACCATCCCTAGTGACCCAGCAAAGGTTGCTGAGCTGTGTGGAGATTTAACATTTTCTGTGTCAGAGGTATCCATTTCTTCTACCTTATCTGCAACACCAGAGATTCTCTCTTCCGTGCTGTGTACTCTGCGGTTTGAGTTTGACTTCCTCGCCTTTTCATTTCCAGTTTTATCTCAGGTTGGGTTTGCTTTAGCCGTTCCGTGTCTACTTTCATGTCTTGAACTGTTTTCATCACGTCCCTCACTGTTCCTTTGTGTTTTCATAGACGTCATTAAGGATTTTTCCACATCCTCTGTGAGGTCCTTGAACATATTCAGAATTGCTGCTTTGAAGTCCTTGTGTTTCCATGCTGGTGTCTTGGCCTCTGGGTTTGTGATGACTGAGGTGATTTTAGGTGTTGATGTCTGGTCTTTGTTGTGTGGGTGCTCTGTTGTTTGGTTTCCTTTGCCCTCTCTTGGTCTTAGGAGAGTGTGGTGGTTGTGGTTCCCGGGTAGACAGTGCTTCTGCAGGTTGGTGGGTGGCAAAGAGGAATAGAGGTGGGCTAGGAAAAATGCCTTAGAGTTGTTCCAGAAAATAGGCAAGGGGATCCTGTCTGCATCAAGAGATGGGGTCCCCAGGAAGTTGTAGGTGTGGTAGAAAGTGGGCTTTATGCAAGCTGGATGACCTAAGGCAAAGAACAATCTGGAGAGGCCATCTTGAATGGGCTAGGGGGACCCTGGGTCTGAAGCAAGAGTTGGAGTCTCCAGTGAATGGAGCTGAGGTGGGAGGAGGGGACTTGTATGCAGGTTGTTGTGTATCTGAGGGTGAGAGTGGAGAGATCATAATGGAGGACAGGAAGGAGGGTGTGACTCCCCTATCTGAATCCCTGCCAGATGTAGCCACTGGGGTCCCAGGTACAAAGTGCTTCTTGGTATTGTGGGCTGACAGGAAGGAATCAGGATAACCTGCAAGTGAGGGAGTGGGGAGAAGAGGGTCCACAGGAAGAGGAAAGCTGGTTCTACTGCCGGGTTTAGCATGGTCCCCAGGTGATGAAGTAGGACTGATGGACAGGCTCCTGCAAGCATGCTGCTACAGGGCTGGGGGTGAGGATGAGAGAGTGTAATGGGGCAGGAAGGACAGTGGAAATCACCTAACAGAGTCCAGTGTGGGCCCCAGGTAAGAGAGCTTTTCTACATATAGGCTTCAGTCACAGAGGAATTTGAGGAAGGAGGAAACCTGGATCTGCTGCAAGGTTCAAGGAGTCCCCATGGAATGGAGGGAGTAGGGTGGGAGGAGAGGGCCCTGCAAGCCTGTTACCTCCTTTGAAAGTGGTGTCTTTTATTCTTTTTGTAAATCTCTAAGCTAATACAATAGCAAGTGTTCATGTATTTTCCCTTTTATCTCCTTTGAGAATAAATGCTCGCTCTATCCCTCTCTCTCTCTCTCTCTCTCTCTCTCTCTCTCTCTCTCTCTCTCTCTCTCTCTCTCCCAGCAGGCTTACTCTGTATAGCCTTGGACGTCCTGGAACTGGCTTTGTAGATCAGGCTAGCCTTGAACTCAGAGATGTGCCTGAGAATTAATTGCCTGTGCTCAGAATTAACTCTTAAATGTTAACATGTTAGCTAGAGTGAGCTGAAATAAGAACCGTCCCTATTTTTTTTTCTTTCAGAGGCACCAGAAGAAAGAGCTATGGAGTGGGGACTATCAGCCAGAGACACAGTCTTTGCACTATGTTTACAACTTCAGCTTAAGGGCTGGTAAGATGGCTAAGCAGGTAAAGGCTCCTGCCCCAAATAATCTGAGTTCAGTCCCTGGACCTTTGACCTCTGCACACACCTGCTGAGGTTCACAGGCAGGCACACACAAGTGCACATAGAAAGTCAATAAGACAGTGCATAACGTAACGATAATGTTCACATGCTTATACATAGACGTTTGTAAAAGTGTTTTTAGATTAGAAACAAGAACAGCAATATCTACTATGCATAAGAGAAACCTAAACTGAATTAAAAATGGAGCCACAGCAGGGACACAAGTCATTTACTTTTCAGAATTCCAGGGGTAGATGAAGTTTTGCTGAATGCCTTGTTTTACTTTATTTGATTAGAGGACCATTTCAGTGGCTGAAGCAAGAGTTAACGCTGGGGTAGTGTTGTGGGTCATTGAGGTGTGATGCTCAGTGAGGGTTCCTTCCCAGAGTGTCACTGAGGGACAGGCATCTTCTTTTCCATGTTTCAGAAGGGCCCGACTCTAAAGTGGATGTGGCATAGCTCAAGATATGGGGTGACCAAGCCCGTATGTCCATCTCCCAGAGGAGTTGTTGGAGGTCCATCCACTTCAGAAATGGGATATGTTCTTCTGCTATGATTCTCTGTGAGGCAGATGCATGTCTTGGGGTCAGATGTCTGACACTTCTGATAGGCCTTGTCCCTCATTACCAGAGTGGGCTGGAGGGCACATTTGTCTCCTCTCTAACAGAACTGTTGTAACTACATTGTTCTTTCCTTCATGGGATCAGGGTTCACAGATCCAGACAGGAAGTAACAGGACAAGAGCATTCTTATAGATTTAGAATGCCCAGGTTGGATCAGGACAGACATGGTGCTTAAAAAGTGAGTGCATGCTGTTACTTCCCAGAGGCTCTAGGGGCAGAGCAGAGCAGAGTAGTAGTAGTAGTAGTAGTAGTAGTAGTAGTAGTAGTAGTAGTAGTAGTAGT